>OZ024798.1:24086346-24323846 GCA_964017045.1 Omphiscola glabra | reverse complement strand
GTTATGGAATATTTTACCTCCATCTTTGAGGAGTACTGACAAGGACAGAAAATTATTTAGGAAAAATTTAAAGACTTATTTGTTTAATAGATTTGATTACACCTGAGCGCAGTGAGCATGCCAAAGTAGCATGGATACCAGCGCTATAGAAGTATCCAATCAATCAATCAATCCTGGGGAAGCATCGGACGCCCTGTAAGAGGGGTTCTACAGTGAGTTTCCAGTTCGCAACTAATTTGCGAAGTAGCTGGGACGAAACGGTAGCCTAGGAGCAGCTTCCTCAGGGCTGCATATCTAGAATCATCGGCCAGAGGCTTCCACCTCAGCAAATCAGTGTATGTTTGTACGCCTTTTACTCAATTCAAACAGATTCAGGTTTGGAATTAGAGAAACGTCAGGAAACTTTTGAAAGTGGATTAAAATTATTAATGAAATTGGTGCAAATTTGTTGTTCTTGGCTTGAATGATTTGATAAACTTTGATTTTGTTTTATATCTTTGAGACGAAGTCCAACACGGACATCCTTTCGGTGTCTATGTTTATTGGGTGGGGTTGGGGTTAATACCATTGGAGAACTGAAACGATACTGTCTTATAAATGATGATGACATATGTGGTTGGACCATGTGCTAAGTGAAAATAAAGCTGTTCGTGGAACTGCATTAAATCTCCGAGGAGCGGTGGCCAGCCCACGGACCGGCGGTTGAATTAGTAGTGAAAGAAGACAATCATAATCTGAGTCTTAAATTTCAGCTGTGATAAGAAAAAAAAATAACGCTATAAAAAAAAAATCTTTAACACAAAGTATCCACTCATTTCACGGTATCCACTCATTTCACGGTATCCACTCATTTCACGGTATCCACTCATTTCACGGTATCCACTCATTTCACGGTATCCACTCATTTCACGGTATCCACTCCTTTCACGGTATCCACTCATTTCGCGGCTTCCATTCATTTCGCGGTATCCACTCATTTCGCGGTATCCACTCATTTCGCGGTAAACCTATCATTCACCAGTATTCTATCATTTCACGGTAAACCTATCATTCACCAGTATTCTATCATTTCACGGTAAACCTATCATTCACCAGTATTCTATCATTTCACGGTAAACCTATCATTCACTAGTATTCTATCATTTCAATCCCTTTCCATGTTTCATAATGGAAAGAATGGTTTGGCGATTTTTTTTAATTTTTCATGTTAGTGGATAAACTGAAGTTATTGAGCTGAAGCCATTAAAAACGTCTCACCTTTAAATTTCTGTCAAGATTGCCGGATTGGGGGAGGGGAGATTGTATAATGTTATTTTAATCGATTGATAGGTTTGAATGGATTTTTTTTAATTGAATATAATATAGGAATGCGAGAGCCTCGTTTTGAAAATTAACTGCCTCTCAAGTACGCAATAAACAATAGAAGACGTCACTGCGCAATTAGGCTTCTACTTGGGGCCGAGGATAAAAATGGAATGTCTCCATCAACGAGAGGACCCTTCATTTAGATCCATTGATGATTTGACGCCAATCATGGTTGATTGAAATGTTCCATGAGCTATATGTTTTAAGGGCGGGGAATGGAGTGTTAGTTGAGAATATAATAATAATATGTGTCAAATGGAAAAAAGCGGAGATAACGAGGGTAATGGTGCAAAATTGGATTCAAGTCTTGAGAGCGGTGACTTACTTGGACATTTGACCAAGTTGTCAATATTTGACAAAGATGTCAACATTTAACCAAGGTGCCAACATTTGACCAAGATGTCAACATTTGACAAAGGTGCCAACATTTGACCAAGGTCCCAACGTTTGACCAAGGTGCCAATATTTGACAAAGATGTCAACATTTAACCAAGGTGCCAACATTTAACCAAGGTGCCAACATTTAACCAAGGTGCCAACATTTAACCAAGGTGCCAACATCTGACCAAGATGTCAACATTTGACCAAGATGTCAACATTTGACCAAGATGTCAACATTTAACCAAGGTGCCAACATTTGACCAAGATGTCAACATTTAACCAAGATGTCAACATTTAACCAAGGTGCCAACATTTAACCAAGGTGCCAACATTTGCCACCCTACACATAAAAAAAGTGACTCCCGGGGTTGACTGCCCACTCCGCCCCCCCCCCCCCCATATTCCTATATCACTGCATGCCGGTGAGGTTTATATAACATCTTGAATCGAATGTAAGGTAACGCTTAGTGTAGATATAACATAATTTTAAATCGAATGTAAGGTGACGCTAAGTATAGCGTTCAAGTGTCGACTTAATTATTCAAGAGGTCATGCTTGAAATATCCGCTCTAAATAAATTGGATGCTCTGTATGCTGGTTGAGAGATTCTTTGAAAATAAAATTTGAGTTGTGAATCGCGAACTATATGGGGAAATCTCCGATATCAATCAATCTGCCAGTTAGGACAAGTGAACACCCCACCCCCCAAAAAAAATGGCAGGTCATTAGCATTAATGGCGTGAACGTTTTAAGATTGTTTTTATTTGATTCCTTTATTATGGGAGAGCTTTTTATTATTTTGGGGGTAATTTTCCATGATTGAAATGATGTGCGAGCATTTTTAAATCTTAAAAATTAAATTAGAATAACTTTGATTGGATGTTTCTCGAAGCTTCCAAGTTAGCGCCCAAACAATGCATGTGCTGTAAAGATAGTGTCCCAACCGATGGTAGTCGACCATTCACACAATCTGAAATTTATCATTAAATGCTCTACACACACAAAATTGAATAAACGTAAATTTTAGTTTCCCACAAATGAGCTCGTGATAAGCCCCCAGTAGCTGCATTCACATTTATTTATTTATTTTGGACATTTCAGACAGACATGTTCACACAGACATGTTCACACAGACATGTTCACACAGACATGTTCACACAGACATGTTCACACAGACAATTTCACACAGACATGTTCACACGGACATGTTCACACAGACATGTTCACACAGACATGTTCACACAGACATGTTCACACAGACATGTTCACACAGACATGTTCACACAGACATGTTCACATGAACGCGTTTAATGTCGTTAATAGCTTAACATTAATTTATTTTGCTATGGAATTTTTTTTATTTTTTATATCGGACATCTAATTTGGAATGGGCTTGTGAAAACAAGCAGAAATATAAAAACAGGTGATTTTGTCATTTTTCTTCTTTTTTTTAAGATATGCGTGCAGAAATAGATAATGGATTTTTTTGTAATGCTTGGGTCAACTCGTCTATGAGATGTGTCTGATGTTGTAATGATACGTAATAGGTAATTTCAATAATTGTGATAGCGCACGCTTTCTCTACGTGATGTGGCTGTGGTACACTTACCCTAGGGCGGTGTGGTTATGGGACCATTTCCTAAGTGGTGTGGTTGTGGGGACGCTCAAGTTACGTGGTGTGGTTGTGGGACGCCTATCCTACGTGGTGTTGTGGGGGACGCTTTCCCTATGTGGTGTGGTTTGTGTCTGGTGGGTGCGGGAGGTTGGGTAAATCAAAGTTATCAGAATAATGAATTGTGACAGATTGATGATTAAAAGTAAATTGTGACAGATTGATGATTAAAAGTAAAGTGTGACTGATTGATGATTACAAGTGAAGTGTGACAGATGGATGGGTCCAAGTGAAGTGTGAAAGAATGATGAGTACAAGTAAAGTATGACAGATGGATGGGTCCAAGTGAAGTATGACAGATTGATGAGTACAAGTGAAGTTTGACAGATGGATGAGTAAGCGTGTATTGTGACACAATTAAGCGTATAAATGAAGAGAGGCTGATTTGATGTGTTCAGGTTACGAGTGACAGATTGTTATGCTCTGACAATCACCTAATTTGCACATCATGTCACTCCTTGATTCTGGCTTTGTGCCGGTTTTCTCTGAACCCCTTTCCCGATCTATGGCGTTTCTTTTCTCCCCCCCCCCTCACTTTTCCTTTTTCTCTTTTCTCATTCTTCTGTCAATCTCATTATTGCTTCCTGTGTCTGTCCATCTTTTAACGCTGTCTATGTCATTCAAACCCCCCCCCCCTTATGTCCGTCTGTACCAATATTGCTTCAGTTCTACTTGCGCCAATCAACAGTAGGGGCCGACTGTTGCCTCTGTAAATATGATCAACCAGTCTATGGCAGTACGAAATCAATGTTCAGCTGTTGGCTGGACTCAGCGAAGAGCTTGTCAACCATTGCTGGCTGATGGGAACTCTTGTCCGAAAGTACGGGGTCTAGTAGTGGGTCTAGTAGTGGTCGGATTGGCTGATGTCAGAGTTACGAACACTTACTTTTGGAGGAGTTACGGAACATTCTATTGAAGACTTTAGTGAGCTTTTGTGGCGCTTACGGAAATGGCCATTACATAGTTAAAAAGAAATTTTCCCTGGCAACTTTCTTTATCGAAGTTAACATTTGAGTGTTTTCTATCCTCCTTTAACAGAAATTCTTGACCCCTTCATACATGAGTTTGTCACTAATGTAGGGCATTTGGCGTCTACGCAAATAAATAAGACAAAGCCACGCTTTTGTGTTGGAAATACCTTAAATTTTGTTTTACTAAATAGTGCATTAAAAAAGAAATTTGACGAAAATTTGATCCTGTGAACTGAGCACGAGACAGGTGAACAAAACAGGGTTTCTCAGTTACCACTCAGTTACCTTTCAGTTACCGCTCAGTTACCGCTCAGTTACCACCCAGTTACCGCTCATTTACCACTCAGTTACCACTCAGTTACCTCTCAGTTCACAGGATCAGTTACCACTGTACATATATAACCAAACATTGAATGAAGTCTTTCTTATATATCTACTCTAAATATAGAATTTCTACACTTTCGGTTAATGCAGTTAGTATTACATGGCGGTTTTCTCTTTAAAAAAAATTTGGTATAAAATGTGGACACTAGCAAGAAATATCATATACAAAAAAAATAAACATGATATTGTCCATCTAGGTACACAATTCATACCCATGGTATTTTCTCTCTCCGTAAACAAGTATATTAGCTCTCTCACTATAGATGGAGATATCCATATTTTCTTTCTAAGTATATTTTCTGTCTCAGTAAAGATGAAGATATCCATGATAGCTCTCTCAGTATAGATCAGCGGTTCTCAAACTGGGGGTCGCACGACGCTTTCACGTGGATCGCCTAAGACCATCTTAAAACAAATATACTTTTCAGTGATAAAGTACCAACGAAAATAATTTTTGTGGTTGGGGGTCGCCACAACATGGGGATCTGTATTAAAATGGTCACGGCATTAGAAAGGTTGAGAACCACTGGTATAGAGGAAGATATCCATATTTTCTTTCTTCGTATAGATTCAAGTATCCATATTTTCAGTATAGTATAGATGAAGATATCAATAATTGCTCTCTCAGTATATATGAAGATATCCATTATTGCTCTCTCAGTATAGATGAAGATATCCTTAATTGCTCTCTCAGTATAGATGAAGATATCCTTAATTGCTCTCTCGGTATAGATAAAATAATATCCTTAATTGCTCCCTCAGTATAGATGAAGATATCCTTAATTGCTCTCTCAGTATAGATGAAGATATCCATAATTGCTTTCTCATTATATATGAAGATATCCTTAATTGCTCTCTCAGTATAGATGAAGATATCCTTAATTGCTCTCTCAGTATAGATGAAGATATCCTTAATTGCTCTCTCAGTATAGATGAAGATATCCTCAATTGCTCTCTCAGTATAGATGAAGATATCCATAATTGCTCTCTCAGTATAGATGAAGATATCCTTAATTGCTCTCTCAGTATAGATGAAGATATCCATAATTGCTCTCTCAGTATAGATGAAGATATCCACCTGATGGAGACAATGGCTGTCATCTACGCCTCTGGTCACGTGAGTTGGATACCTACCTTACACCTGAGGAGTCCGTGCAGTGTTAACCTAAAGCACTTTCCCTTCGATGAACAGGTGGGCATTTTGTCTTGAGTCAAAGTGTCACAGGCACATTTACATGTTAGAGGTGCTCCACTGTATTAAGATTATGATCAGTGGCGTCGTTAGTGTTAATGTCCCCGCGGCACACCAAGCTGTTTTTGCTCCCACACTCCCACCCCTACTCTTTTCCAGGAAAAAAAACCTCTGCACTTGGCCGAAACAATAAAGAAAAAATTGCCTCCAAGGGCAGACCATCACCTCCATAAAACCCTTCCTACGCCTCTGATTAGAATTAGATATTTCGTGAATGTTTCGTTTCATAATCAGCACGGTTGCTTTTTTAAACCGCTTGTCTTCCATTAATATTTTCCAGAAGTGTTCCATCAAGTTCGCCAGCTACGGGTACCACGGCGACCACCTAAACATCACGTACTTTGGTAGCACTCCAGAGCACGCCTTTGATGTCAGTGACTACAGCAGCAACACAAACTGGGTCTTAAAGGATCACAAGTAAAGTCCAATTTTCACTTTTTAAAGTTATGTTAATGTCACTAAGCTAAGAACAAGAGAAATTAGTATGATATCGTTTTTTTTTTCCCTTCTTTTTTTTTCTCTTTAAACTTTAGAGAAACTCTTATTACAATTTGAAAAATTCAAAGCAACAAGTTTCAAGGTCAATGTGTTATTTTCATTGAAACATTTATTATATGTTGGGTAAACTTGTGTCTAGTTGAGGAATTACAATCAATGTATGCAATGGTCGGCCTTGCAGGTTAAAGTTTTCAACCACAATAATATGTAGTGTTCGGGACATGAGGGATTTTTTGTAATGAGATGGAACAATTTTTTAACCCTTTGTTTTTTGTTGTGGTCGTTTGTGTTGTTTTGGTCATCTGTGTTGTTGTTGTGGTCGTTTTTGTTGTTATGGTCATCTGTGATGCTGTGGTCATTTGTTTTGTTATGGTCATCTGTGTTGTTGTGGTCATGTGTGTTGTTATGGTCATCTGTGATGTTGTAGTCATCTGTGTTAATTGTTATTTTATTAAGACTAAGTTGAAGGGTACAAGAAAGTGGGAAACCTAAGAGCAGCATATCATCCCAAGAGCAGCATGTCATCCCAAGAGCAGCATGTCATCCCAAGTGCAGCATGTCATCCCAAGAGCAGCATGTCATCCCAAGAGCAGCATGTCATCCCAAGAGCAGCATGTATCCCAAGAGCAGCATGTCATCCCAAGAGCAGCTTGTCATCCCAAGAGCAGCATGTCTACCCAAGAGCAGATTGTCAACCCCTAACGAAAACTAAATTTCTTTTCATGTTATTGCTGCCCATTCATTTTGAACATTTTTGTTTTATTTTCTTTCAGAGTCGCCATTCACGTGATCAAACACGCCTGCTGCCATGAGCCCTACCCCAACATGCAGTTTGACTTGACTTTCAAGAGGAACCCGGACTACTACGTCCACATGTACATCTTGCCGGCCCTCATGCTGGGGGCGCTAGTCCCCATCAGCCTGCTGATGCCACCCGAGTCAAAGGAGAGGGTCACCATAGGTTAGTTCTGGTCTTGCTGCTAGAGAGACATTTCATTAGAGGTTGTTTTTGTTTGTTCTTTTAATTGTGTCCACAAACGGTCATCTTGGTTTTTAAAAAAGAAATATACAAATTCATTTTCTTGTTTCCCCAGCCATCTATATGGTGAAAATAATTAAAGTCTGGGTTTGTTTCATTGTGTCCACAATATGTCATCTTGGTTTCCCCAGCCCTCTGTATGGTGAAATAATTAAAGTCTGGGTTTGTTTCATTGTGTCCACAATATGTCATCTTGGTTTCCCCAGCCCTCTGTATGGTGGAAAAATTAAAGTCTGGGTTTGTTTCATTGTGTCCACAATATGTCATCTTGGTTTCCCCAGCCCTCTGTATGGTGGAAAAATTAAAGTCTGGGTTTGTTTCATTGTGTCCACAATATGTCATCTTGGTTTCCCCAGCCCTCTGTATGGTGGAAAAATTAAAGTCTGGGTTTGTTTCATTGTGTCCACAATATGTCATCTTGGTTTCCCCAGCCCTCTGGTATGGTGGAAAAATTAAAGTCTGGGTTTGTTTCATTGTGTCCACAATATGTCATCTTGGTTTCCCCAGCCCTCTGGTATGGTGGAAAAATTAAAGTCTGGGTTTGTTTCATTTTTTCACTTCCTCCTTGCTCATAATTAGTGGTTTATGTAATATGTCCACAGCAATAAGTTCCATTACGTAACACGGACAAGTGATTTATAATCATCTCATCTCTTCCACAGGTTGTGCTGTGGTACTTGCTGTGGTTGTTCTTGGCACCAGCCTGAGTGACACTATCCCCTTGGCTCACACCCAACTGCCAACTTTAAGTAAGTACTTGACACCTTACCGCCCCCGGGAGGTGGGGGGTTGGGGGCGGGACTGAGGTCTATTGGTGGTTTATATATTTAGCAGTTAGGGAAATGGAGACAACTGAATCATGATTACTTTCAGATAATATCAGACTAGAGTTGTCTGCTCACTCTTTATGCGGTTACCTAAAGACAAGAGGAGATGAAATATCGTGCATGTACTTACTAACCATTGATTATTCTCCACTGTTTATTACTGCCCATGTTTATTACTGTCCATGTTTATGTTTTCTTTTGAGCAATTACTCAATTTCTAGCGAGTATTCATAAAAAATAATGCATCTACTTAGCTAAAAGAGATCTTAATAATTAATTAGGTATGTTAAAACTTTCAGACAATATTAAAGCAATTTGACAATAATAGTCCCCTAGTTTTTAATGACATAATTATTTATTATCCAATTAAGTCTCCTACTCCTAGTCGTCACTGACAGACCCTCTCAAAAAAATCCTGTGGCATCAATGATCCCAAAAGGATTATTCATTATCCTTAGGTATGTACTACACACTTACTTTACTGTGGGCAGTTCTGTCACTCTTGGGATCATCGTTTGTACTCAATCTCCACAACAGAGGACCAAGACGATGCAAAGTGCCTGAAGTTATTAGATGGGTAATTTATCAATTACTTTTTACTTTTTTCTCAGCCATATCAAACATTAAGAGATGGCTGCATCTATTGGTACCCGGGTACCAGAAGTGAGAGGTTGGGATTAAAAAACTATTAAAAATATTATTGTTGTGTTTGTAAGAGGTATCAAATGAAAGATGATTAAATGGACTATATGTTTGTAAACTTAATTCTTCATTTTAACTAAAATAAACTACTACAAATGACACCCAAATAGCATTAGTCAAAATCAGTCTTATAAAAAACGATGAGGTTAACTGTCAACATCAAGAGTTTCTGCTGTAGCAGACATGTTTGTAATTGCACTAGGAGTCAGTTTTTAACCGTTTTGGATTAAGCAATCCAGTCAACTGTAGACAAATTATTGTCCATTGAATAGCCTTTCGAAGATGTAGGCCTAGAAGATAGAAATATTACTTATGAATTTCAGATCTTTCTGCGTAGCCTGAAGCGCTTGGTTTGTCTGGGGAATGACAGTTACTACCCCTTGACTGACCTTGACACAATCAGCATGAGAGGCCTGGATAAAACAATGGCCGCTCAGGATCGACAACCTGCCAATCCTGAGCTAAGGGGCATAAATTCATCAAAGGTAGAGAAGGATATAGAGGAGATAACCAGACATGTTAGCATATTCTGTGCTAAAATTGCTCTTCAGGTAAGTTCTTTGTTTGGCTGCTTTCTGTAAGAAAAATGTTTGCATATTTTAAATGTTATGTTCAATTATATTCATTGAAAAAATTAACCTATTTATGTTTTTAAATTTCACATACAACAGCTAACTTTAAATACTGAAAATCTTCTTCACATGACTGCACTTTTACTAAATGAAAATGATGTTGCTTTGTTTTCTTTTCACTGCTGATTTGAGATTTCCACACCCCCCCCCCCTCACACACACATACAAACACACACATTTTTACTAAAATCATGAAGCAGGAATTCATCTTAATCTGATAAAATTTTCTTTTAATAATAAGTAATAAGGTGTGGAACAAATTTTTGTTGTACATTTTCTTCAAAACAAAGAAATAATAACTTTAATGGTAATCCCTGGCCAAAGCCAAAGCCAAGTTTATACCAAAAAATATTGACACAGTCAAACACCGAGCACTCAGCGACAATGGTTTCAATCACATTGTAATCTTCCTTAGGAGTCGCGTCAAGATGTGCTGAACGAGTGGCGTCAGGTGGCGCTAGTGGTTGACAGAGTACTGTTTTTCTTGTTTCTGCTGGTGTTCCTGATGTGCAGTGTGATACTCCTGGCGTAAATCAATTCTTCAGCTTACACCAGTATGACGGATAATCTTTTAAGGTCATGCGCACACAAACACATCCAGCTAAATATGGGCATCAGAGGAAAGACTATGCTCTTTTTAAAGGAACATTTCACAGGATTTTGTGTGAACTATTTAATGTGGCTAATGTTTCTGCACAATTGATTAAAAGCGTGCTGTTTTAAACCAACAAACTAATTAGTCATGGACCAAGCTAAGGCAGATTTGTTTTGGTTGTAGTAAAATACCAAAGCTCAAAAGGATTCAAAGACAAGAAAGTTAACCCTGGGGTACAAATTAATTCACTTGGGCCGGGAGGTCTTCCCTCATTCATGAGATGTAATGTAGTATTATGAATGGCACTGGAAGAAGAGGGGACTCTGTGTCTCTCCACTGTTAAAGGATCGTGATTTTGTAAGATAAAGCTTGTTTATTTGCTTCAATGTAAATTGTGTATATATGTTTATTTCATCAATTGGAAGTGGTACTTGATGTTATGGACTGTTTAATCTGTAATGAAATCATATATCTTGAATATTTTTATACCACAATATCATTATTCAGTGGTGACCACTAAAAATTATGTATTTAAAAATAATTTGATGTAAGATAAACAGTTGTAGTGGCCTAATACAGTGGTCGGCAAACCGTGGCTTGCGAGCCGCATGCGTCTCTTTAGCGACCTGAGTGCGGCTCGGCCAGTCAACCACCACAAATCGGTTTTGACTCCCAAAAACATGGTTCTTGACAGGTTCTTGAAAAGAAAATTGGCTCTCAAAAAATTGTTTGTAATTGTCCTGCTGCAGATTTTTGGCTCTTTTGACTAATGAGTTTGCCGACCACTGGCCTGATATATTGGAAACAAATGGAAGTTTTCCTTTTACTATAAAACCACTTAGCCCACTTGTAATCAAATGGGTCTTTCATGTTGACAAACCAACACAAGATTTACAAGCATATTTCAAACTGTAAAACCAACAAAATAATTTAAAAGAGTATTGGACTGATAATTTTGTTATTTTTTTCTTGTGTAAATATTAATAATTTAAAGTTTCTAGAGCAACTGGCAACAACAACAAAAGAGCCTTGTACATTTTCAAAATTTTATAATTTATTATATTTTGAAGTGTTGCATAGTGAAGAGTTTCAGCTCAAATGTGACACATTCATGATCTTTTCAATTATTTTTGAAAATTAAATATAGGGTTTTAAGATTCTATAAGAGTTAAGTTGGCAAGGTAAAATTTAAATAATGGGACTATGCCAGCATATATAAAATACGTTTTAATAGGACATGCCTAAAGGTGGGCCTTTTGAAATAAGAAATCTTCAAAACATTTGCAACTCATTTTCCTTCAATGCAATTACACTCCAGTTATTTTCTTACTTTAATTATTTTTAAAGCTACTCGTGAGTTCAATAAGTTGAATTAAAACACCAAAAGTTATGAATAAAATGGGACCCATTAAGAGTCCAATAACCCTACACACTATCTGAGTTTACTCTTTTTTTTAAACAAAAATATTAAATCTGCGTATATGTTACAATCCTTCTATAGCCTAAAGATTGTTAACTGATACTATCCACCAATGTAGCTAGTGTATAGGCCTACTGTTCTACTGCTAGCGTGGTGCCAACTTCACATCATCTTGTTTGCTTGCTTTGCCATAGAAGATTTTGTCAATTTGGCATTGCTCATCTTATATTGTTATAAATGTTGCCATTTTTTACATAGGTTTTTAGGTGGAAAGGGGGGATGTGGGGTTAGGGGTTAAATCTGAAAAGATTTCCATTTTGGTTTAGCTCTGATCCATTAATCTGTGTTTTTTCCTGTTAAAAGTTTTCTAATCTTAATGAAATGGTAAACAAAATAATGACACATTCCATTGTCAATAGCTCATTCTCCATGACTTTCTTGAATAATCAATACAGAATTTACCCTAAAAAGGAAGTATTTGGTTTTGTATTTTTGCATTTTTGTTCCAGCTGTGGCACTTACAGATTGAGAAGAGAAAAAAAAGATACAAGTTAAACAAAATATTTATATGCATTGTTAAGAAAGCTATGGCTCTTTAAATTGTCAGAAAAACTATGATGGGGCAAATCATGCCAATCACTGACTTCTTAAACTACACATAGGTTGAATCTCAGTAAGCTGATTGTTAAATGTGTTATAGTTTATGTGCATAAAATTAGCATTTATTTTTATAACTTTGGCTTGGCTGATCAACATCAGACTAATTTATTATGAGTTAGTTTTAATGACAGTTACCCTGAGTGACTGTTACCCTTTAGCTATAATTCACAATAATACAAGGGGGTGTGGGGGTCAGATAATACCCCTTCAGCAACTAAATTATTTTGTTTAAATAATTCACAGATGTGGTGAGCAATTTTGATCATGATATTGTTACAATGAATGAGCCAACGGCATTTGGACAGAGTATGCTATAACTCATTATATTGGTCTTTAATACAATCTAGATCTGCATATACTGTTCTTCTATATAGGGCATACAACAGAAGTGGGATCTATCTTCTAATCTAAATTCCTGTTAACCCAGATCACAGATCTTTAAATCCCATTTTTGGCATTAAAATATCCAGTCAACAGTGTAAAGGAACGTGACTTGTTTCAATTTGTGAGATAGGACCATTCTCTATCATTTATTTTATTCACTTGTATATATTTTTCATAAACCATCCATGCACATTGGGACTAAATGATACTGCTTCCCTAATTTGGCAAATTATCTTATCTAAATTAGGCTTCATAAACTTCATAGTAGGCTCTCGAATACCTTACTTTGTAATTTCTTTCAAGCTATTCAACATTTACTTCAAGATGCTTTAATGTCTTCTCGAGCTTCGAGTCTGTCTTGTGTACAAGCTTGAAATTCCACAGCTACAAAGTGATGTTGCCAGATTTTGTATATCTTTTATAGTCATTTGAAATCATCTCTCACTATGACATGACAACTTATATTTTTTTAAAAACATGTTCATCTGGGTCATGAAGCACTCATCTTGTTGTCTTGTACCAATGTGGTATTAGTTCTATTTCAGTTCAAAATAAACTGATTTTTAGAAAATAATCGTAGTCTTCAGTGTTATTCTTGTACCTAAACATTTTGGTGTTATTTAATAATAAAGCAGACACTCTTCATTTGAATCACAATTTTCTTGGAAGTGTTTAACATACTTAAATACTATCAGCAAGCTCTGTTAAAAATTGAACAGCAGTGGTGCCCTGATTTTACAGTGTTTAGCTATAATTTTCTGCAATTTTTGTGGTAGGATTTAAATGCACTCATAGAAAAGACATGCATTATAAGTTACAAGCCAAAAAAAATGTGTTTTTCGGCTGACATATAATCAGGATTTTGTTTGGTTTTGTTTTTTTTTAGAACTCAAAATTTTCACTGGAAAAGTACCATATGTTAATGTTCAATTTTTTCCCGATCCTCAGAAAATCGCATGCTAGTATGCAAGAGAATTCCAACAAAAGAATTGTTTAACCCACATGAAATTAAGAAGAATCCATTTATAATCATGCATTCAGCAAACAATTAAGTGATAAGACTCTCTTGAATAGGTTTGAAGAATTTTATTAGAAGCACAAAACAAGCCAAAAAATTAAAATAGCTGCAAAAAATTAAATGGATTTTTAACTTTGAAACCAAAAATAAACTTGTCCTAGCCTTACAGAGGCTAAAGATTGACATCAATTAATAGAAATATCAATTAAAAGTTCCTTGGCAAAATGACAGGATGAAATACAATAATTGGCTTTTTAAAAATATTTTTTGTGAATGAAAAATGTTAGTTAATAATAAAAATATAACTATGTTAAAATTAGTATAAAATGTTAATTGTTTTTAAGTACAGTGCTGATATATGGGCAGCACTGAACTTTAAAAAGGTACATAATTTCAACATTTTTCAATCAGAAATTGATTTTATAATTTTTGAGCTTAGTTTATTGTAACTTTGAATTTGTATATTCACCCAGAGCTTATTATTCTGTAGGACGAGTTTCTTTTATAAATATATAATTGTTATTTATTTATTTTTTTGGTATTGAAAACCTAAAAACCCAATTATTTTCAATAAGTGTGTTTTATTAAAATAATCTTCTAGAGCAAGATGGGTTTTACTAATGTATGTGTTACACTTGGGAACAGAAAATCATCATTGTGCAATGACAAACTGTTTTACATGTTGCAGCCATACACTAATTATTTATCACTTTGAGTTTTAAAAATGTCTCACCTTATAAATTTTAAGGAACAAATAAATATTAATTTAGATTTTTTCAGTGCACTTACACACATAATAATAAATCTCCCTGTAACTTTTTAAGGCATTCAGCTAAAAAATACAAAAAAACTATTGTAAATCAAATAACTTAAGAGCACCATTAGATGAATATAAATATGCAGTACAAGCTGATTAAGACACATGTTTCAAAAGAGTTAGGACAGAGTCCCTTATACATTAAACTTTTTGAATTATTTGAATGCCTATTCACAAGTGTATTGTCCCAGTCCAAGTGTAGTGTATATAAGGGCTGACCCATTGAAATAGTTGTAATTTAACCTTTAGTTAAAATCAACCCTTTTAACATGTTAAAATTGTATTTCGAACACTTTTCTGAGTCAGAACAGCAGCCCTGTAATGTTCAACTGATAATTTTACAGCTCTAGATCATTTCAGAAACAGCCATAAGACATCTGTAACAAGCTAGAACTAATATTTCAATGTTGGGCTGTTTAAAGACTGAGAAAGTTTCTTTGTAACTACTGCTTGTGTCTGACTTGTTAAGCATGATGACAGTCACACACACAGTAATGGCTGCATGACAAGTGCCACACAGCTTCTGCATAAAAATAACTCAAGTTGATACTTGAGATCTGTATAACGTGCTCATTTACCTAAGTGAACAAAAATCTCTTTGTAAATGACTGGTGCGTTCCTATTAATACAGTATTGGTCTTGGAACAGTACTTGGGAATTAACAGTATTTATGTTGTGGCAGTAATTATATTGGTACAGTATTTGTGCTGGTACAGTAATTGTGCTGGTGCATTAATCATGCTGGCACAGTTATTGCATTGGTTATTTATATTATTGTTTTTAAAAAAAGTAATTATAGTACGCATAATTGAGGTGTTTTTTGTAAAGCCAGTAAACAGTAAATAATGATACAATTATAATTAAGAAAATAATTTTTTTAAAAAGCTTCACAATTCCATCACACTTTGTACTCTTTCAACAAAGCAAGTAGCAATGAGTGCAATATCTTTTTTTTCCTTCTTTTTTTCTTTTTTTTTTTTCCCCAATTACCTGAAATGAAAAACTGTCAAAAATGACAAAAACTGAGTCCATCAGCAATTTTTGTACACACTTTCTCTGTTAGTACAATTTTTTTTTTTTGTCCTTATCTGAACAAAGATTTTCAAACATTAGTGAATTTCTGAACAATAAACTAACATAAAAATCTGTTAAATTTATCAATTCATTGATATGTGATAAGATCAAACAAATGACAGCAACATAAATATCATCTATGCTGATTGTATTAATTATTATTTGATTCAATGTTTTATGAGATCACAGTTGAGAGAAAAAAATGTGGTTTCCATAAATTTAATTATTTATTTCAAATTTACATTTTGTTTTATGCAGAAATGTCTACAAATTTGCTGACTTACAGTTTTTTTTTCATACAAAAAAAAATATATAATTCCCCCATGCGTAACAGATTATGAAAATACATCAATGTAAAAGACTTATAAGAGTAAGAGAGAAACAAGGATTGACCTGAAAGATGGCAAATTACATCAAGTCAATAGGATAATGCCTTTCAATGTTTATGTACTGTATATTACTGCGTATAATGCAATCAATGTACAGTTTGAACCCCAAAATTTTTGTTTGAAAAAAAAGCCCTAAAATGATGTGTCCAAGTACAATGCTGTCTGTTATTCAATCATGTTACATAAAATTATCAATAAGATAAAATACAAATGAAACAAATCATTATTCATTCTAAGATAAAAATGTCAAACGTCTTTGAGTTATTATAAATCATATTTAAAATGAACTGTGATTAAAACAATAAAACTATTCTGTTATCCAGACTCTGGGCCACTACATACATTACTGTCTTTATGCCCAGATGCTCACATTCTCCGAGCCCCTGACTTGAGGTAGTATTTCTTACCATAAATTTGTTTGCATTATGCGTGGTAACATACAGTATTTATAGAATAAATGCAAGAGAGTTTTTCATCTTATCTCAGCTAGTTTATTATTGCATGTCAAATATTGCAACAAAAAAATATAATTTAATCAACATTTGGATGATAAGATCAATTACAGCTAATTATGTTCTTTCTTTCTTTCTTTTTTAATAAAGAATTATTCTTATGTTATGTACGGTCCAATATTTGGTTATATTTCTTTGTATCGACCCAAGATTTCATTTGAATAGTTTCATTATCTATATCTGAAGTAAAGCTTCCGATGTTTCTGCCATTACCAAAAGGTAACAAGCTCAGTAAAGAAACTTATCCTTTAAAAGAACATTCAAAGTGAAACTTTGACAAAACTAAACTAAAATCTTTAAACAATGATGAGCTCTAATGAGTTTTCTCCTTGGTTTTTTTTGGTGGTTTTTTTTGTATATTGAGCCTTGGTTGTTGTTTTTTTTTTTAAATATTTTTGTTATACATTTAAATCGTCCAGTAATAAAAACATTTAGGAGAGGTGTGTTTCCTTCCCAATGGCGATATACAAGTTGAACAATTCTTCCAGCCATTATAATTACACTGATAGTAGACATTGCAATCAGCCAGCAGTAAATAGATATTTTAATAAGTTTTTTAAAAAAGATGAATTTTGGAAATATTTGAAAGATATTTAAAAGCAAAAGGCAGTTTGAAAAAAGGAAAGCCTTAAAATACATTTTCTTGAGAATTGATTAATTTGAAAAATTAATTATTTTAAAATGCAAAAAGAGTTATAAACTTAGTGTATGTGAAATCAGAATTTTAAAATATCCATTACCATGTATAGGTGCCGTAAGAAAAAAAATGATTGTGTAAGAAAATAATAGATTTATTTCAACTGGTCAAAAAAAATTACAAGATGACATCAGCCAAGTAAGTGAAGGACATAAATATAATCATCACAAATGTAAGGGGGTTAATCTACTATAAATGTTTTTATATCTTGGTCATACGTCTAACATGTACACAGACTTGAAAAATCACAGTTGACATGAAGTCTAACAGCTACAACATCAAATACTGCCAACTAAAACAAAAAATGTGTATATTTAAACATACTGAGCACATCGTCTATTACAACAGTTGTATGTACACTGAGCAGGCATTGGTATATTATCACAAATACGCTTCTCTGCCCATAGCTATTTTAAGGGTCAGTGTTGTTGTTTTTCCACCCATCATAAAACCAAATATATTGCTTGAAAGAAAACATTGAAAGGTTTACAATGGCAGGTGTTAATTAAAACTAAAATATAACAAAATCAACAAAGCCAATGAAGGGTGGCTGGTAATAATGTAGAACTTTAATCTACAATTAAATCATAGCCTGAGTGAAATAATGCACAAGGATTATTTAAAATTAAATTAAATTCAATTTATGTGCACTTATTTATGGAAAACCTTTCTTTACGACTTCATTTCTTCTACTTTCCATCAATGACACAAAACCAGCTTCCATTCTCAACTCGCCCAATACAATGATGAGATTAACATTTTTTTAACATATTTTAGACAATATTTTTCTTTATAAAATGGTACATAAATATTGTTATAAAATAAAAATATGATTTATAATTTAATGTGTCATTTATAAACACAGGCAACTTTGATTTTCATAAGTTTTGTGTTTTTAAAACTAACCCAAAAAAAAATGAGAAAACTTGACAATTTGTTTCCTTGTTTTGTAATGTAAATTTTAATGTTGCTTTGAACCCAAAACTATGGATACATCGTGGTGAAACAGTCCTTAGGTTTTAGGTCACATTCAGTTCAGAAGCAAACAGCATGGGGAGGCTGTGATGGCGTGAAGGTGCATTATGGGAAGGTGCTGCCAGAGATTATCTTTAAAATATTAACGGATTATGCACTTTAGTTTTTATATAAGTGAAAAGCAAATATTTTAGGTCTTATTGTAGATTACTTAAATATACAATAAAATATTTCTTTACCCTTTGTGTATTCACATGTGAACTTCTACCAGATCCATATAAAGGATAAACGAGAAAAAAAATGTAAGAATAGTTTAATATATATAGAAATGTAACTTTAGTAAATAACACTGAAGAATATTTATTTTAGAAATTATTCAGATTTTCCCTCGACACAATTACAACTTAAGCCTTGGGGGGTCAGTTTCTTGGTGACCAAGAGTGACTGGTTTAATTTCCAAAAGCTTGAGTGGTCTCCAGGTCCTCATTGGCTGGGTGCTCAACAGAGTACTTCAGGACCACCTCGGTCTTCTCCAAGCCCTTAAGCTCAAGGTCCCATTCCACATTGTTGCCCTTGGTCAGCCTGACCTTCTCTGACTTCTCTGGGTGCTTCACATCAATGTTAGGCAGTATCAGATTCACCTAGGGGAGAAAAGCAAAAATTAATAATAAATACAACATAATATAGATAAACACAAGAAACTTAAGATGAATGAAAAAAAAGAATTTTAAAAATATAGAAAATATCGGAACAAGTTAAATAAAGTGGATTACTAGTGTATATCCAAATTTTGTATTTTTTCCTCTATTATTATTATTATTGTAAAAAAAAAATATAGGAAACGCAAGAAAATATGGTAGTACACTCTAAAATATGTGTAAAAGATCAAGGTATAGTGTAAAACAACAAAACAAAACACAATGTAGTAAATCACCATAAAATACAGTGTAACATGACCAAAAAAAATTTATTATAATACATTTACAAGTAAAAATGTCAGTCTCTCTGATAGTAACGCAAAATATTTGAAACTACTCCTCCAGAGTTTTAGAAATAAGCAGCTTAAAACTGAACTGATCCCACTGACCTTTATCTTCTCGTCCAGACTGCGGGGCAAGTTGTCCCTGACCTGGACAGTGACAAGGTAGTCATGCAGATTCTTTATCTCGATGGCCTGCTCGTGGGTGATGATCTGGGACTTGGAGATGATTCCGGAGGATGAGTTGACCTTGACCAATGGTTTGTATTCCACTCTCACACTGGGATCGACACCCAAAGAGCATTCAAACTCCTCTTTAGGGGCCACTGCCTTTATCTCAGCCTGGAATATCAAAAATATCTTAGTCCAGATAATCAAAATTATAATAGTGCAGAAAATCAAAATTATTTTAGTCTAGAAAAACAAAATAATCTTATTCCTGAAAATAATAAAAACATAAGTCCAGGAAAATCAAAATAATATTATTCCAGAAATTTAAAATAATCTTAGTCCACATATAAAAATTATCTTAGTCCAGAAAACAATAATCTAACTCAGCCATGAAAATCAAAATTATACGGGACAGGAAAATGAAAATGCAGATCAATTAAAAAAATGTCCACATTTAGTAGAAGTTAGCAACTTTCTTGACCAGAGGAATGAAAACAGATATTAAATGTTTTATTATTATTTGTTTCATTTGATTTTAAACAAAATGAGAGATACAACAAAAAAATCATTATTTTTACACATTCTAGTGAGATTCATATTGTACATGAGTTCAATTAAAATTGTTAAAAAAAGTTCGACACAATTTTTAAAGATAACTTACTCATGTGTTGTTTTTTTTAAATGGCAAAATTGAAACAAGTAGTTCCAGTTTAATCCAAAATCCAAGATAAATTGGAGATGGAACAAATGATTGATGTCCAGTAAGAATTCTAACTTCACATTTATATTTAATTTTATTTCTAAATTGGAGACAACATATTATTCACAGGTGTATCATACAAATTATTTTATGGTAATAGTAGTGACTTGAATTGAGATAAAAATGCTACAATTTTTTTTAAAGGAAAACACAGTGTTATATAGATCACATGTTTACATCAACTTTCCCTGTGAATGAACTCTAGCTGACTCCAAGCTCGGAACCCCATTTAGGGTGTAGCTAGCTAAAAATAGTCTCTCTTGTCCTTGTTTACAGCTAAATAAAATTAATAGTCTGTATCCTTAGAATTATGTAGAATTATCTGAGAACTCTGGAAAGGAAGACTATAAAAGGAGAAGAGAGATATTTTTGGGTGTGTGCTATCATTTATCACGAGATTTTGTTTACTAGCTTTTGCTGTGTGTGTGTAGATTCCTTTTCATCATTGTACCTTTTCACAAAATTGTATCTTCTTCAACATTGTACCGGTACAAGCCAATCATTATTCTGTAAGTCAATAGCTTTAATTTTTATTTCTTCTTGATTTTGTAGTTCATTATTAACGTAATAAAATCTATTAACTGCAATTGGCCCTGATTTGGGTATCGTATTCTTTGCAATTGTACTTAACATATGGTATCGTCTTTGTTGTGTACTGTTTGAGAATGAGCCTTATACTTAAATAAGAGATTAATTTCTCCATACTGATAACAGTACGTAACAACAGTGACGTCTGATTTTGCAAAGAAGTTCAGCTTGAGATGGACGACCAACAGAGACTTTGCCAAAGTAAACAGTGAATTACTATTCTAATTCACATACACAACTCTGCAGCAGTTACAAACCTTGGCAACAAAGCTGTTGTCCAGAAAGATATTGGTGCGACCAGGCAAGAGGGTGTATTGCGAGGTGTTGGTCACTTTGGCCTGCAGGAAGGCGTGAGGCACAATTTTGGGCACAGTCAGGTAGTTCAGGGTTGGTGTCAACTCAATTATTGCAACAGTCACCTGAAGTAAATCGGGGTTGGGGGGCGAGAGAGAGAACGCGAGGCATTTCAAAAATATTTTTTAACTTTTAAGAATCTAGAGAAGAGACACATTATAGACACGTCCGATTACCAAACTTCAGAGGCTTGGATAACAAATCATTGAAATGGTTTTCTTATGAAAATGATAGAAAATGGTTTAATAGTCACATTCTACAAATCACATAACTTTAATTGTTGCATAAATGAGATGAAACATTGTACATTTAGTAAAACTGCCTGAAACATTTTTAGAAATAAATGTTTATTAAAACTTGTCACCAACCTGACTAAACACCTGGCTACAGACCTGGCTACAGACCTGGCTACAGACCTGGCTACAGACCTGGCTGCACTTTTAAGCAAAACACTGCTATTAAAAAGCTACACAATAACAAATGAATAGAAACCTTGTGCTCTGTGTTGTCACTGGGTATGGTGGACTGGCGAGCAATCTCATAGGTTGTGCTGGTCGTGTTCTCTGCAACCTGATGTGAGGATACAAGTCAGTCTTAAACTTCTGGAGACATTTTTGTTAAACACATGTATTGAACATGCATACGGTTATTTAAACTAACATCTCACCTCAATCACTTTGGTTCAAGTGCTGATTGAAGTTTAAGTAAATTACAAAGTAAGCTGCATAATTTTTGTCTTAATTATATAAATATGATCATTCATTATTGGACTGGCTATTTGTCTGGCAACAGTTTTTAAATTATGTCTAGAGTGGAAACAAACCACTGCCTCTTAATATTCATTCCTACAACAATCAACATGATTTAAACAACTAAGCACCAAAGTAGCTTAAGACACAGCTTCCTGGACTAGGCAAACACCATTTTCAGTTCAGAAACAACTTCCAGGGCTGGGCAAACACCATTTTCAGTTCATACACAACTTTGTGAACAAGGCAAACACCATTTCTCAGTTCAGACATAGCTGCCTGGCCTAGGCAAACAAAATTTTCAGTTCATACACAACTTCCTGGCCTATGCAAACAAAATTTTCAGTTCATACACAACTTCCTGGCCTATGCAAACAAAATTTTCAGTTCATACACAACTTCCTGGCCTATGCAAACAAAATTTTCAGTTCATACACAACTTCCTGGCCTATGCAAAGAAAATTTTCAGTTCATACACAACTTCCTGGCCTATGCAAACAAAATTTTCAGTTCATACACAACTTCCAGGGCTAGGAAAACAAAATTTTCAGTTTATACACAACTTCCTGGCCTATGCAAACAAAATTTTCAGTTTATACACAACTTCCTGGCCTATGCAAACAAAATTTTCAGTTTATACACAACTTCCAGAGCTAGGCAAACAAAATTTTCAGTTTATACACAACTTCCTGGCCTATGCAAACAAAATTTTCAGTTTATACACAACTTCCTGGCCTATGCAAACAAAATTTTCAGTTCATACACAACTTCCTGGCCTATGCAAACAAAATTTTCAGTTTATACACAACTTCCAGAGCTAGGCAAACAAAATTTTCAGTTTATACACAACTTCCTGGCCTAGGCAAACAAAATTTTCAGTTTATACACAACTTCCTGGCCTAGGCAAACAAAATGTTCAGTTTATACACAACTTCCAGAGCTAGGCAAACAACTTTTTCAGGACCCCATTGGAAGCTTAAATGTTTTATTGCAATACTAAAGTGACATGGGCTGAAAGTCCTCTGGAAGCAGCAAACATATGAGGCTCATTTTTCCCTTGACAAACTTCTACGACACTTCCTAATGGACTAATGTAATGCTTACTAGTCACTCTCACTCCTATATTTGATTGTTATTGTTTGAATTTTGCTGATCATCTCATTGCTAGTGATGCTACAGACCCATACTGATACCTGACACAATGCAGAGTTAAACAATTTTGATGAATTAAGTTATCTGTGTTTGTTTCCACTCAAGACACACACAAGCGACAAAACAAAACAAAAATACATGTGTAAAACAATTGTATGATCATTAATGAAAACTACAACCAAAATAAAATATTTAAATATATTGCATGCACCACTTTAAACCATGAGTTTTTAACCAAATAATTTAAATGATGAATAAAACCAGACAATGTAAGTCAATAATTTAGTTATAATGTTTGTTTTAATTTTTCACCAATTTAACCAGTGTGAGTGACTATGAAAATTAATGTGTGCCAATCACAGAGCATGGATAAAAACGACTTACATTTTTTTTAAAGTGTAACAAAAAAAAACTACTGGATAAAGTAACGAGACGAAACAAAATATTGTTAGAAAATAAATACATGTTTTTAAAAAAGGACTGGATGGGGGAGTGTCAGTAAGCTGCTATGTATGCAGAAGGCAAGCAGAATATGAAGGTGGCAAGCAGCAGATGTTCATCATTCATCATCTGGCAACTTGTATAGACTCTGGGTTGGTTTTGTTTTGGTGGGGTTTATTAAAATATTATAAAAGAGCAGGAATTAAGAAAAGTTCATCTCTAAGATTATAAAGAGTAGAATCAAGGAAATTTAAGCTGGAGCAGTAGCTAAGAGTTTTTCACAATGAAACATCACACCAACTAAATGAATACATAAATAAGAATAAGTTTTGCCAACAATTAATTTTTTTTTATAGTGATTTCCCCCATCCCCTCCCCCCACCCCACTTCCAAAACCAACACTCTATACCAGACCTGTTTAATCTTACGATTTTGGCGTACAATGAACTATTTTGAGGTGTATACATTATATATACTGTAGGTTTATTTTTTTACTTTTAAGATAGATATTGTACGACTTTAAGAGTTTGAGGGTAAACAGGTCTGCTGCTATACACACAAACCATCAGATTGTTTAATTAATTGAATTTGTAAAAAAAACTGGAGTTTAGTATTTCTAGTGGAAAACTGTCGCTTGTCATTAAGCCAGCCTAGTGCATATTTAAGAGTGAGATAATGTTATGCTAAAGCTTGTTATCCCAGGAAACTATTATGTTGTGCACTTGCAGTGGTGCAGCACAAAGGAATTATTGCTTTGTTAATCACTTGTCATTAATCTATTATTGGGTTTAAGACAGTAAAATTGGCTTGTCTGTTTTGACCATATTGGTCAATCTGACACTGATCAGTCTTGTCTGTTTTGACCATGTTGGTCAATCTGACACTGATCAGTCTTGTCTGTTTTGACCATGTTAATCAATCTGACACTGATCAGTCTTGTCTGTTTTGACCATATTGGTCAATCTGACACTGATCAGTCTTGTCTGTTTTGACCATGTTGGTCAATCTGTCACTGATCAGTCTTGTCTGTTTTGACCATGTTGGTCAATCTGACACTGATCAGTCTTGTCTGTTATGACCATGTTGGTCAATCTGACACTGATCAGTTGGGTGGTTGTTTTTTTAGAATTTAAAATAAAATTTAAAAAAAAAACTGCAGATCCTTTACACCATTTATAACACTTATCTGTTTCTACAACTTCATAAGGTTATTTCAAACTTGATATGAAAATATTGAACTGAAGTGGGCGCCCCCCCCCCCCCCCCCCTCTCATGTCTTAATACCATGGTGATTCCTTAAACAAAATCTTGAAATTGTCAACATTTTCTATTACAATTGCCCATCCTGGCTGTTTCATTTGAATAATTTAAGCAATTTTATTAAGTGTTTAAGAAATGAGAAGAAAAAAAAAAGAATACAATAACATTGATGCAAGAAAAACAAAGTAACTTGTAATGCTTGAGATGTAGCACACTGAAATGTTCATGTGATATGCAGCGTACTGAAATGTTCATGTGATATGCAGCATACTGAAATGTTCATGTGATGTGCAGCGTACTAAAATGTTCATTTGACACAAAGCGTACTGAAATGTTCATGTGATATGCAGCGTACTGAAATGTTCATGTGAGATGCACACCCGTTACAGTAACATATTATAATATCATAGGACAAAAATATCAGTGTCTGAGAAGAATTGTCTAAATAATAATGGTAGCACAACTCCTTCACCAATGCCAAGATTTAAAAAAACCAAACAAAAAAAAAACAAACATAAAATCTAATGTAACACTCGTGTAAGCACGCCCACTAGTTTTGTTCAGGGAATTTTTTTTGACCATGTCAGAGCCAACAATTAAAAACAAATTTGGGGGGAAAAAACTTTCTGAAAAAAATGGGATTTTAAAAGGAAATCCCGGGGTTAAAAAAATAAATGGCCATTTGGCATGAAAAATAATAAATTTAAAAATATATATTTATTCTCATTGGAATATCTACATGACACTGTGTAGAATTCATCGCTAGGGCCTGTGGTATGGGATCATGTTCCACAACAATGTCTTCTGTTGCACAACATCGATCGTATTCTTCAACCGCTCTGGGGAAACCAGGTTTATCATTAGCATTGTAAAGAAAGAAGTTAACAGGCAACTAAACGCAAGAGTCAGGACTGTCACTTTTAACTTGAAAAATCGTGTTTTTTATTTTTATTTTTTATTTTGCTTCAAGGAGATTTTAAAATTTTTTTAATCTGCTGTTGTCAGTGAACAAAATTTCAATGCCTTTGTTATTTTGATTATTTCAAATTAATATTATGGAATCTCTTGAGGTCAGAGGTCATTTAAGGACTCATCAAATGTTTTGTTGTACTCGTAATGGCGAAACATTTTCATTTGTATTCTGTGTAGCCAGAATTAAAGCTTAACCTACAGTGTTTTATGGACACAAATTGTTTGTGTCTAAACTAATCTATCAAACTGTGGCAGATGTAATGTCTTGCACCATTAAGCTGTGTGTCAAAGGTCAGCTCTCCAAGAAGTACAGAAGTAATTAGGTAAAAAAAAATGACTTGAAAGAAATTGAAATATAACAAACAAGACATCTGTCCTGCCAAGTTCAACAGCAGAGGAGAGGGTCAGATATAAAATTTCATGTAGTCATTGATATTGATCAGGTGGCTATAACTCGCTGTTTTCACAAATTAACTCAGAATGTAATTTATATATGCCCACATGCTTCTTTTTCCACAAGTCTTGATTTATTTATTCTCCATATACATAATCAATTGGAGTGTTTCAAAACTAATAAAGAAAAATGAATGAAACATGCTCCATTTTTCTCTATAGATTTTACTAGTTAAGCACTTGATGAACACGATTATCTATTTTAACATTGTATGTTGGACATATTACCAAAAGCCATGAATTATCCATGTTGTTTCTGATGTTCAGATATAAACCTCTGTAGGTTAAGGTGGAAGATTCCAAATTTTTAGCTTAGAAAAGGAAACCCATGATCCATTCCCCATCACATGTTGCATTAGTTGTAACCTTTTCTCAGTAGCAATCAGTGATGGCTGGACCAAACCAACAAATGGGCCATTGAAACACAGGACAGTGGCCAATCACTAGAAAAATATTTAATTAGATTGGGCACCAACTCTAAATGAAACACTCAACACACATACAATGGTTGATAGCTGATAACAAGAGCCAACCGTCAGAGTATCAAAAGAGATATTGCTAGAGGAGTTACACGATTTTATATGTTAATTGAAAAACCAACTTCCATTTACTAAAAGTAAGTTATCGTTAAGATTAACAATCAAATCAATTGTGTGACTGGAATGTGAGGTGAGTGATTTTTTTTAATAAAAATCTATGGACGAATATGTGTTTGATTTCTAATGCAGGCAAAAAAATGTGTCCCTTTAGTGCAAAATAAAAAATTTCATGGGGGCCAAGATTCTTATCAGCTAAATTTCTCAAATTTCTTTAATATCAAACATTGATGCATTCTATGGGGGAAAAAGTTTACATTCAAACTGAACGAATTTTATGGTGTTTTCTTTATTTCAAGCTATTATTAACTGCATTATTGTGCCTCTTGGTCTTTTGTATTAAAAAGACATTTGCTTTTAGTGCTGATGCATTCATAATGAATTGTTTTAGTTGACTTTCTAATAAATGGTCCAGGTTTTATGAGTTACAGCTAATTTTTACGAAAGAATGTTGTTCGAAATAAAATTTATCAGTCTCTGATATATTTTTAAAAATGTTTTTTTAAGAGAAGGTGAGAGTGAAAAATAAGGAAAATTAAAACTTTTTAATGAAATTTATTTTTGTATCTTTGGTTCTATTTCTTCAGTTTGAACAAAGTTCTGTTAGAATAAAATTTTGCTCGAATAAACTTCCATTCAAATTAAATTCCATTTGAACAAAATATCTTTGTAAAAAGGGGATTCATACAAATTGGTTTCCTATTAATTTCTGGATATGGGTGTAATGCACTACATTTGGCAAAGATCTGAAACTTTCACTAGTATGTTGCCTTGTGCTTCAGAAGAAAGAATGGACACCTGATGAATTAGACTGGACCAATGGATGTGGATTCTGGATTCGTTTGGGTCTGTGGGTTTAGTCTGGCCTACAGGTCAGAGAAAGACTGGGAGGTAGCCATAGGTTTAATATGAGTCTGGGGTTTTAATCTTGGCCACAGGCAGGAGAGTGGCTTTATCAAGGTAAACATGGGGTTTAATTTTGTCTGTGGGTTAAGGCTTGCCCAACAGGTGGCAGAAAATCCCCCTCCAACAGGACATGTACGCAGTTCAAGTCAATCCCCCAGAACACTCAGGCTAAAAGGTGTGTATATCAGATGACATTGTACAAGACTCACTTAATATTTACACGCTCATTTTGATCTCAAGATTGGAACAGTATAGCCCTGGGCAATTGATCCAATATTTTTAAAAATTAATCAACTTGTGTTGTTTGTTTTTGCATGGATATGTAGAAGAAAGTTTGATGACAATATCTTGGAAATGGAAAGGGTAGGCCTAAACAAGTTCTTTTCTTTGGTCCCCCTTGCATTTCATCAGATCACAGTCAGAAAACCAACTGACAATAAACTGACTTCTTTATTTGGTTGAACCATAGTGTTCACATAAATACATAAAGAAAACTCAAGTGGGGCCCACAGCAGAGCGTCGAGTGCTAATAAATTAAAGCCAGTTAAAACTAATACATGCACTGTGACTATAGTTCAATAAGTTATTTAGGGTCACCAAAAAAAAAAAGCATTGAATTAAAAGCAAAGACAAATAGATGATCACAAATGGAAACAGTGAGAACAGTCAGACACTAAGCCATGTGAGAAACTTATGTCCAACAGACCTGGACTTCAGAGGGCAACATCGGGGCACTAAACCTCATGCACTCCAGCTCTTGGTTCAGAGCTTCGGGTTCAGCACACCTGGCCATGGGTTGAAAATCGTAATTGATTTCCCGAGCGGCATACATTTTCCCTTTGGCCTTTTCCACTGTCCTGAGTGAGGGGGAAAAAAAGATGGATGCTTAGTCCAAACAAATTTATCTATCCTTGAGGATTTGTGGGGTTGGTTTTTTTTCTCTCTAATCCACACAACTCACAACATAACATCTTGGGCTAAAAAATGTATTCTATCCCCCGTCAAGGTAAAGGGATCCACCTCCACCACCAATTAGGTGTGGTAGACAGCTATTGGCCTCCTTTGGATCAGGAGCGTGGTTGAGCTTTGGATCTTCCACCTCGCAACTTCTGAAATTTGCAACAAGTCATGCAAGTTTTTTTTTTGGGTGTTTTTTGTTTAAAGTAATGATTTTGGATAACTTAAACCAAGACAAGGCATACATAAATGTTACCAAAGGATGACAAGTGATTTCAGAATCAGGTGAAGATTTCTCACACATGATAAGCTTTTGGACCAAAAAATAATTTTGTCCTAACTGTGTCCTACTGTGCTTAACAGCCATTCATTTAACAAGATGACTTTCTAAAGCTTGTGATCAGTGGCATATGTTATGTAGACGACGTGTTTATGTCATATTTCCCTGTGAATGAACTTTAGCTGACCCCAAGTTTGGTAACGCATTAGGGTGCGGCTAAATAAATAAAGTCTCTCTTGACCTTGTTTACAACTAAATAAAATCTATAGTCTGTATTATTAGAAATCTGTAGAAAAATCTAGAGAAATTAGGAAAGGAAAACAATGTGTAAGCCCTTTCTAGAAATATCATTAAAACAGACTATAAAAGGAAGAGAGAGATTTTTTGGGGGATTCACGATCCACCAATATGCTAGTGATTTGCTATACGAGACAGAGATTTGTTTACTAACTTTTCCTGTGTGTGCGTAGATTCCTTTTCATCATTGTACCTTTTTACAACATGTATCTTCTTCTACATTGTACCGGTAAAAGCCAATTATTATAATGCAAGTCAATAGTTTTAATTTATTCCTTTTTTATTTTGTAATTCATTATTAACTGAATAAAATTTATTAATTGTAATTGGCCCTGGTTTGGGTATCGTTTTTCTTTCTTTTTTTATTTAACTTATGGTATCACTTTTGTTGTGTACTGCTTTAGAAAGAGCCATATACTTAAATAAGATATTACTTTCTCCATACAGATAACAGTACGTAACAGAATAGCTGGTGTTGTGTGCTGCTGGGCAGTTGGGGGGGGGGGGGGCTAGATTTTTGCCACACTATACTACAATAAAACTTTGCAGTTGGCGGAAAGTGCCCTCTCCGCACCTATTCAAGTGCCACTGAGTGTGATCATTAGTACAGTGCTTGAAAAAGAATTGATGAATCTGAAAATCCCAATGACTAAAGAGATGACCTCATAACTCCAGTAAATATCACAGTTTAATAATACAAATTGGTTTGACCACCTGAGTGAACCACATGAAGATATTTTAACAGCAAACATGGCTATGTATAACACTGCAAGAACCTTCAGTCAACTCAGCAGGTAATTGGCATAAACATCCTACAAGAACTTCTTTATGACTATTGATGACATGTAAATATACATATGCTCCTCATAATCTAAACTGTTAGTTGGATCTATGGTTCAATACCTTCCACCGTCTGCACATTTTGCCATGTGCTCCAGAAACAAACGCAAATACTGAAGAAGTACTTTCTCCAGTATCCATGTTCAATGGTTCCCTTCATCTTTAGACACAATATAGTTATTTAGGTGGCAATTCATACAATCAATTTGAAATTGTATTACAATCAAGTTGACAACATATATATAGATCATGTTGATGATGCGTGTACATTAAGTTGACACAAAACTAGTGAAAGATTGGATATGATATCGTTCCTCAAATCAATGAGAATGGAACTGACCAACATAAAGTTTGAGTTGCTTCCGGTCCACATTTAGCACTTAAATAATTCAACAAGATTTAATCCTACCAGCAGGGCGTAACTTAAAAGCAACTTTTCTAAAGGCATAATATTTTTTTAAGACTCGTTCGTTTCCTCGCCTGGATTCTCACCTGCCTATAGGCATCACAGGTACAAGAAACCATTTTGTTGTGGTGGTACAAGAAGCAAGCGATAGAGCAAACATAAAGCTAGGGTTAATGATAATGTGTTTCATGGGTTAATTGTAATGGTTAGCATCCCATGGGTTAATTGTAATGGTTAGTGTCCCCCGAGTTACTTTTTTTTTTTTTTAGTGGTAATTACATGGAAGAAAATTAACTAAAGTTTAGTTTAAAATGAATGAATTAAAGACCATCTATAATAATTTTAAAAAATGAAACTAAATATAAGTCTTTAAAAACTCTGTTTTTTTAATTTATTTATGAAACAATAAAATAAAAATCAGAATTTAATGCTGTACTAGGCATAAAGCCTTAAAAAACATCTTTTGAACAAAATCTTTTGATTTTTTTCAATACAGTTTTTCCTCATCTTTTTCTTTATTATATAGACACTTAAATCTTTTGATTTTTTTCAATACAGTTTTTCCTCATCTTTTTCTTTATTATATAGACACTTAAATCTTTTGATTTTTTTCAATACAGTTTTTCCTCATCTTTTTCTTTATTATATAGACACTTAAAACTTCTTTCCGTTGTCTTTCATTTCTGAAAGTTTTGCCATATAAGCGATGTATACAAATGTTAGCGTAAGCCTTTAATGTCAAATACATAAAATGTATAATACTAATACAAAATGAAACTCTTCAACTGATATTGTACTATATAAAAAAAAACTTTTTTGGCGTGATCATGAAAAAAAAACCAAGAAATCTACAGCAGCCAGTTTAAGATAACTAGAAAGAAGCTAAGGATTGAATGTAGGACAGCTCCGAGTTTGCTGGCAAGCTAGCTGGAGACTGACCTGGACTGGGGCAATGGACATGAGAGTAGGACTTAACATCCCGTTGGCCCTAAAATCCTCAGCACCATTTTGTTCCTCAAGAAACGCCTCAGATCTGGCCTTGCTCTTCCTGGATGACTTTCTAAAGGAGAACGTCCTCAGCTGCCTTGTCGGCCTAATAAGATACACAACAATCCCAGACGGTGAGCAAACTTATTGTTTATTTCAGTAACAGTAGCTTTTAGCACATTAGCAAGGATGAAAGAATCCACAGCTTGGAGTGAAGGAGTCCAGACTCATTACTCACTCGCTGAGTCATATATACATTTTAACGTCACAGAACTGTATCCATGACTCTAAACACCAAAATGAGTTTAAATGACAACTCAAAAAAAAAAAAAAAAATTTTAATTATGTGGAATGATGTCACATTTTGTGCTTGCATTTCATCATCTTACACTAGGCAAAGACATCACAAAATTGTTGTTTTTATTTACAATTAAGATCGACTACAATTTCCTTAACAGAAAATTTTTATTGATATTAAAACTTTCAAGTGCACAATTGATAAATTCATAATGAATTTTGTATGCTGTACTGTAAAAATTGATAATTCCCAAGGAAATAATCTTTCAGGATAATTATAACTGAACGGCTCATTAACAAAGCATGGGGTTTATATTGTTGCAATCAATCACTACTCATAGAGCATACATGTCAACCTGTACGTTTCACCCCTATTATGTACGGGTTCTAAACATTTTTCGAGTTGAAAGCCATACAGGATTCTGAGCCGTTTTCACTGGATTTAGAAAAGAAATATGATGACCCACTATTGAAAATCTTAACTTGCAGTGCAATAAATTGGGTCATCAGGAAGTTGGAATCCCATTGGTCTGTTCAAAATAAGCCTTGGTCAAAAGTCTGAGATTTGATAGGCTATCTAAATTTAGAAACTGAGCATGGTTTCTTTGAGCCCACTCTTACTACAGCATTGATCGTTAGTAACTACTCTGAGTAGTAAACCGTGATTACAAATTGCATTATTCATTCTACTTAAGCTATCCACACAGCTCCTGTGGTTAAAAAACAACAATCCAACTATCCACAGGAGTGTCGTCCTCGGTACGGAGAACAACTATACAAAGGACTATCCTCCTCGGTACGGTGAACCACGATCCACAGGACTATCCTCCATGGTACGTTGAACCACTATCAACAGGACTATCCTCCACGGTACGGTGAACCACTATCGACAGCTCCGTGATCATGGTGAATAATACAGCCGGCTATAAACCAAAGGTAAACTTAAGAACTCTTTCAAGATGGATGAAATGTATTTCCCTTCATTAATTTTAAACAGGAACCCGTGTTAATACGGATAGTGTAATTAACTGAAGAATATCTCTAATCCCATCTAAATTGCTTATTCATCATCTAAATTGATATTGACCAAAGTAAAAAAAAAAAAAAAAGTCAGATTTAAAACAAGCTATTTTTAATTAAAAGATGTGATCTATCCTAAATGTAAACATGATAAAATTTGCAGCACCGATTTAGACCCATCAAAGAAAGCAAATTTTGCATTCATTCAAAACATTGATAATTAAATGATGAAATTTTTTTTTCAAATTTTCCTTTTTTTTCCATGCTGTTGTACAGTTGTTTGGGAACTGTTATAAAGCATATGATTTCAATGGGTTGGCATATATAATATAAATAGAAATGATTTAATGCTGTAACAAGCCAAAGAATAGAAATCTCCTCAATAAAGAGACATTGTCGTCTTACATCTTTAAGTTAGAATAAGTCATTTAAATCAATTAAATGAGTTGTGCCAATCCTTAATAATAATAAACAAAAAAATAATTTTTGGAGGGAAACATTTAGAATAACAGCAGTCTTTTCACCATTGAATTCAGAACAACAAATTCATTCCTGACAAAGTTCACAGAATGACCATTGAAACTGGACCACAATTAACCATTGATGTCAGGTCCACAGATTAAAATGAGACACAGACCAGAAAGACCAGTTACATTGGCCCACAAATTCACCCACTGAGACCAGTTCCACAAAACGGTTAGTAGCATTGGCCCACAAATTCACTTATTGACACCAGGTCCACAGACTAACTAGTGGCTAGTGGCCCACATTTTCACACACTGGCTTTTAGTTCAACCACTAGACACGTTTCATGTGAAACACTAAAACTGGGTTAACAAATGTCCACTGCAAAAGTGAATTGTATCAAACGAAGGACTGCGTTCAAGCTGTGTGAATGAAATAGTAGAACAAGGTATGTGGAAACTTGAATCAAAAGATAGGACAATAAGATGTGAACGTTTTGGCTTAGAGCCTTCTTCAACAAACAGGACAAGTGAAAATATGACAAGAAGCAGAGTGCAGTGATAAACTTTAGAAATCTCCTTTGTAGTTGCCGGAAGTAGGATTTCTAAAAAACTATTCAATCGCACTACTGATAAATTCATACAGAATAACACAAACTAAAATTCAAAATTGAATTGCAGCCCAAGTCATGAAAGGACTAGTTTTTCATTGATAGGCTACACAGAGCTAGATGAAAAATCTGCAAACAGAATATTGAAGAATTTAATAATTTTTTTTTAAAAACTAGACTACTTGTGTTAGCAGCAGTGCAGCAGAGAGGGGTGACATAACTGGGCAAAATAATTATTTAAAAAATAACAAGTAGTCACATGTACACAAAATGCATTCACATGTACACAAACAGCAACAAAATTTACACCAAGAGTAATTACATGTGAAACAACCAGTCATATGTAAACCAAGACCAGCCATAAGTACCACATAAAGACCAGCCATAAGTACCACATAAAGACCAGCCATAAATACCACATAAAGACCAGCCATAAGTACCACATAAAGACCAGCCATAAGTACCACATAAAGACCAGCCATAAGTACCACATAAAGACCAGCCATAAGTACCACATAAAGACCAGCCATAAGTACCACATAAAGACCAGCCATAAGTACCACATAAAGACCAGCCATAAGTACCACATAAAGACCAGCCATATGCCCATACAAAGGGCAAACACATGCACACAAGCGGCAGTCTCATTTTCCCCAATGAATATGCCCAAAAGCTGTACCGGTATTTGTTTAGTAATAAAGATTAAAGCCAAATGAGCGGTTAAGTTACCAGACAAATGCTGCAAGGACCACTAGCTGGGCCTGACATCATGAGTGATATAAACTGTTAACAAATAAAATGGTCTTCAAGCGACAATTTCTTTTCTATTTTAAATGTACCTATAGTTATCAATGACTGCTACAACATTTTGACCATGTCCTGTCCTGTGCGTGATTAAACAGAAGAAACAACACTACTAAACTCAGAGACTCTGCTTATGATTGACACCTCATTACATTTCAGCGCACCAATGTCAATAATACTTTGGGGCTTCTGGTAAAGTTCTAGTTTCTTTAATGCTTTGTGTATGTATAAGGTTGGAGGGGGGAGTCAGTGATACCATAAACTGAAATGGGTTACAAATCAGAGGCCTTGCAGAACATTGGTTCAGAACCCAAGGTTCTCTCAAGGTATTCCCAAGGTATTCCCAAGGTTCTCTCAAGGTATTCCCAAGGTTCTCTCAAGGTATTCCCAAGGTGCTGCATGATAAAATATAACAAGGACATTGTAAAACAGAAAAAAAATCTTGTTAATCTAAGGGTTAGGTTAAAATATATAAAACACCTATATCAAAGATGACAAAGCGCTGATTAGTAGTCGCTATTGCAAGCAGCTGTAACTAAGTGAGTGACTGGTTAAAAAATGGTCTTTGACATTGAATTGAAAACGGAAATGAAATTATGAACATTCTGTAACATTTTGCAACACCCTTGTGAGGAAATCATGGCTACTCAGAGGGACTGCGGCACACACCTTGATAACCACTGCTATAAATCATGCTCAAAGAATCACTCGTAAATAATATGTTCACACCTGATAATTATCTCACCTGTAAACACCAATAAAAAAATATAAAATTTTAACACACAGCAAAAAAAAAAAAAAAACACACTTAAGTTGACAAGAAAAATAATATATTCATGACTAGTAGCATTGAGCTGAATATGATGACATTAGTCAAACTCTGGATTAACATAGCTTTGCATACAAATAAACTTGGTTAATGGAGGGTAATCCCAGTGTCTACCAGTGTAGTGACCCCCCCTTTCAGAGGCAGAATGTTGTGGAGACTGCCTTCAAGCCATGTGAAGGTGATATTAAGAACAAGAAATGGGTAGGCTTGAAAGATATAAAACAAAACAATAACACACACGTTACACCCCTTTCAGTGAACAGAACATGTTCTCATTCAAAGACCGTGTTCTCATTCAAAGACCGTGTTCTCATTCAAAGACCGTGTTCTCATTCAAAGACCGTGTTCTCATTCAAAGACCGTGTTCTCATTCAAAGACCGTGTTCTCATTCAAAGACCGTGTTCTCATTCAAAGACTGTGTTCTCATTCAAAGACCGTGTTCTCATTCAAAGACCGCAGACTAGCAGCTCAGAGTGCAACAGTGCAACCAAGTGCAGCAGTACCTAGTACAGCAATACCAATTGCACCAACACCACGTGTAGTAAGTAGCAAGTGCAGCAGTACCTAGTACAGCAATACCAATTGCACTAACACCAGATGTAGTAAGTAGCAAGTGCAGGAGTAACAAGTGATGCAGCACCAAGTGTTTTGCATTTAATTAACCAGAAGACTCCATTGTTCTTAAAGTAACAATAATTATTGTATTTTCTAAGGTGTTGTCACGATTGCACATCTATTAGTAGGCTAAGCGAAAATGAATGATCATAAGTAAAGGTTTTCAGCTCAAATGGTTTAAAGTGGTGCAAACAAAATATGGTCATTATATGAAGATCTTCCTCCAACTAAACAAAAATTTTTAAAATGTGGATAGATGCCTTTATTTACAGCGCAGGAGAAAATATAAAGTTAGAGAGAAAAAGAAAGAGAGGGAGAGAGAGAGAGAAAGATTGTTGGGAAGATCTGCAACAAAGAGAAATTGACATTACATCACCAGCAATCAACTTATAGATACAACACAACACCAGGCCAGTTAGCTACTATTCTAGGAGAATACAAGAACTATAGTAGTGTTAGTGGATGCTAAGTTCTGAGACAGTGCTACTGGGCTCCCCGTGATTGGCATGCACCATCTTTGGGAGAATGCTCACCACCTTCGAGTTGTCACAACAAGGCTGAAGAATTAATACGACCACGTCATAGACTGACTGACCTGGACTGGAGCACGAGCCATACCCATGGCCATTACAGGAGGGTCACTCATTATGCTGTCACAAGCCATCGAGTAAGCCATCATTTCAGGCTCTTCTGACTCCTGGCTTCGTTTAGCCGCTGACTTCAAAAAGGAGGGTAGGGGTCGTGGTGATGATTTAGGCCTAATGACAGACAACATTGCCCAGGTCAAGTTTTGATGCAGGTGAGAAAAGATTTCAGAGTCTGTGCTGAAACCAGCACTTTATAGGCTTGCTAACAGCAAACCACACAAACACATATCACTGACATCTTGGACACACGAGGAATTTTCTACCAACTGGTTCTAAGTTAATGTTTCTGCTTCAATATATCCACCATGCCTGTTGTAACTACAAAAATTACTGTTCCTCCTAAACAATCATATTTTTAACTACAAACTCTCTGGGGAGAGTGGTATCAGTCAGCAATAGGTTTTAACTAACAGTAGGCTCTGTGTGATATGTTATAGGTTTTAACGAGCAGTGATCTCAGCTTGATATGATATAGGTTTTAACTAACAGTAGTCTCTGTGTGATATGTTATAGGTTTTAACGAGCAGTGATCTCAGCTTGATATGATATAGGTTTTAACTAACAGTAGTCTCGGTGTGATATGATACAATAATATATGTGTAAATGTGATTTAGGTTGTTATTGAGTGTATGAGCTGACAACACAAAAATTATAAGTCAAATAATATTCCCGAAATAAGAAATTAATTGAATTCAGTTCAACACTTAGAGAAAATTGGAATTATTTTTTATTTTTTTAAGACAGAGAGAGAGAGAAATGTGTGTGTGTGTTTGGTTATTATTTTTTTTTGTGTTGTGTATGTGTGTTTGTTTAAATTAATAAATGTTAAATATTTTCCTGTATAGCATTCATTCTCAACCTCTCAAGTGAGTTGAAAAATATATTTGGCACTAGGTCTGTGTTTGCTATAAGTTTTATAAAAGAAAATAGCAAATATATATCAGACATTAGTTGGGTTGGTGGGAGAGGGGTAAGATTAAGGTAATAGCTACCATATTTACTCATTCAAAAGCGGGGGGGGGGGGGGGGGGGGGAGATTTCAGGGGGCTAGCTGGACTATCATCGGTTCATAGGAATTTTTTAATAGTTTTCTCCATGTACATTGAATAATGAAATTGCATTTGAGAATCGCAAAGGTCCTAGTCTACCATAAGCTCTATAAGATTCCAAAATGTTATCAAAAGATATATACAGCTGCACTTACTTTTATCATTTATTTACTTTATTTTCTTCTTGAGATAAAAAAAAAGTTTTAATGCCATGTTTTACAAAACATTTTAATTCACTCGCCAAATTTGACAAAATAATGAAAGTAGCCAGCATCACTATTCAGTCCTTTTTGGGGATCAGCATAACCTCATCCTAGATATACTTTGGTACCGTAAGGATCAGCATAACCTCATCCTAGATATACTTTGGTACCGTAAGGATCAGCATAACCTCATCCTAGATATACTTTGGTACCGTAAGGATCAGCATAACCTCATCCTAGATATACTTTGGTACCGTAAGGATCAGCATAACCTCATCCTAGATATACTTTGGTACCGTAAGGCTTGCACTGGCATCTTATTTTATGGGCTCGGCTTATCAGTGGGTTCTAGACTTTTCAGGCTTTTCCAACCAAATTTAGGGGCTTGGCTTTAGAACAAGTATCAATGGTAAAGCCATTTGGGGAAAAACACTTTAAAGGAAATTAAAGCATACTCTCATGTCTCATCCTACGATAAATTATTATTGGTAGATAATTTATTTTTTTATAAAGCAACTTTGATACCTGTTATTTATTTTTCTTTCCTAAACATGGTTTGGTGTACTTATTAAAATAATGCTGAAATGCAGCAATGCTAAAATAGTCTCATGCTTAAGTCTTTCTGCCCTTACTTATGTTTACAATGGGCAGTCTTATTAAGAAATGGCTTGGCACTAGTTGATACTCAGCTCCTCAGTGGAATGTTGCTCTAAAATTGATTAACACTTGGTCAAATTTTGTAATGCAGTTTTTAAAAAACTAAATGGAAGAGGTTGAGACTGGGCACTTTAACATTTCTAACCTTGACCTCAGCCACCACCATGGGTGTGGATTTAGTTCTCATCTTTGCGAGGTCCATGTCTACCGAAGAATTGTCGATTTTATCCAACATGGTCACTCCCCGACGTTTTCGGGAAAGTGAATGTTTAACAAAAGAGTGGGAAGTCCTGCAGGACAGTAAGGACTTTAATTAGATGAATTAAAAAGAGATGGTAACTTTCCCTCAATATCCAAATAATTGGACTGAATGAAGTGATGCCCTAGCCTCCAATACTGATCTAAAGAATTACAATTTTAAAATAACTAATGACTATTTGAGTATTGAGTGAAGTGTTTTTGAAGGCTGGAAAACAGGATGTGCCAGGCTGCATGTTGGATCCCCCTATGATGCTTACAATAAACAAATATTTTTTAAGAAATATACAATTTACTGGATCTCATAGAAAAAGTATAGGAATCTCAAATAGTATTTTCATTCCATAAATTCATAAATGGAACAGTATGTCTTTTTGTTTCAGGTGTTGAACATTGCTCGGTAAAACTGAATAGATGACTGGGCTAATGTGCTGTTGTGGTCCCCTTATTGGGAGTCACTTCCCTTTGTTTATGATAGATTTAGGGTTCGGGTTAGGGTGAGCGACAGAGGGACCAGTAGCGTGCAATAACCGATGACCGGAGTTTAATCATCAAAATTGATGGAAATAATATGTTTTTAAAAATGAACCTAAGCTCAGTTGGTTTTTTGTATATTCTTTTCCTGCTACAATATAATAAAATGTAAATGTTCAAAAGTCTGAAATTTTGTTGATATTTACTATATGTTCCATTAGTGCTGTAGAATGTGATTTATTTTGTAATGATACCTTTATATGAACTAACTATACGCCTTAGTGGCTGAGTGTGTACAACATGCTTAAAAGGACTCTTGTTGGAAATGAGGGTCACATCACCCAAGTGAGCCTAGAAACAAGGCAGGATCAGGCTTGGCTAAAAGAGCACCTACAATGAGTAGAGTTTTGTGAAGCAGAAGCAAAAATAAATGAATAAATAAACGCTAGAATGTAGAGTGGTGAATAGTAGTGCAGCTTGACTCCCCCATCCAATCCAATCTTAGAACCCGACACTCTGTGTGACATATACCTCAGCCTCTGCCACTCGCATTGCTCCTAAAGGTGGTGGTGCAGCAGGTGCAGGGAATCCACCCGCAAATCCCCTATCCATTATGGGGTGAGATCTTTCTCCATAATGATCGTCACTCATGCTTTCACGAAAGCCTAAACTTCTGGTGGCAGATACAGGGCTGAAATAGGGGGGAAAAAAAAAAGGGGGGGGGCGCGGTACTGGCCAAATAACACTCAGAAACAACAACCAAAGCAAAGTTGTCAAGATACAACTGTAAACAGGATCTTATTTTCGAAGCAGTTACAAAAACCAGCAGAGAAGATGGATAGCTAACATAGCTGATGAAACTTGGTGATGGAGCAAAGTAGATGGATGGCTAACATAGCTGATGAAACTTGGTGATGGAGCAAAGTAGATGGATGGCTAACATAGCTGATGAAACTTGGTGATGGCCAGCCTTGAGGTGAACATAATTTCACTCCAACACCGGATGATGGAGGGTGAAAAGCTGATGGAGAATGTGCATGAATCCACTGCACAAAGGGTTATTTCCATCCAGCATTAATCAATGTATGCACTCAATGCACCAACCACTGGATGATGTTGATTTATAAAGAAGTTAGACCCACACATGATGTCTCCATGACCTGTAAATGGACAGATCTGCTCTATGTTGGTAAGATCCAACAGTAGAAATAATAAATGACGTAGAACAAAAAAATAAATAAGAAATTTCTTGAATGGGAGGTAAATCTTTTCTTTTTTGCAAAAGAAAAGCCATCCATTAGTTCTTTTTCATAAGTATTATTTTACAATATATATATATAATCTGTGTCAAGCCCACATGCATAACACACATGTTGAAATATTCCAAAAATTAGAAGAGTTGATAATGCCATTGGCTTAGACAATTCATGACCAACAGTGTTCTCAGAAAAATCAAAAGCAGACTAAGGGATCAAGTATGAAAATAAAGGTTGGAAAAAAAACATACCGAATCTTGCGGACAGACAACTGTGTCATTGGGAGGTTGGGGATAGTTCCACCAACGCTAGGTTCAGCTGTTGAAAGGTAGAGCTTGACATTATTCCAGTCTTCCCCGGAGCTTTGAAAGATCAATCCATAGTAGAAGATCTGGATAGGAAAATTAAAACATTTGCCATAAGAAGCATTTCTAAACTTCCTTAAGGGAGGGGGGTATGCAGACTCGCAAGAGTTTTACTGGGCAAGTAGATGCAATATCATAGAGAAGTCACTCAAATAGTCATTATTATTTTCACCAACCTCCCAAAATATCCCTGAAATAAGGCTTTAGAAACTTTATGTAAAGTTTCACCCTAAATATGTTTGTGACTTTTTCATGAACATCACCAAAAAAGCCCACTGGCCATCCCCCTCCCACCCCCCATATTATTATTCTTTGGAAATCAGGTTAAGAGCTCAGAAATACACTTACCTTCAGTACACTTTTTTCTGTGAACATACGAAGGTCATAAGATGGTGTCCAAGAGGCCCCTAGCACTACGTAGGACACTGTGAGGGATACCTTAGTCTCCTTTTCAGCTTCCAGCACCACCACACACTCCCTGAGACAAAATAAAAATTTTAAATAAATAAAACCTGGTACAACTTCCTGTTGTTTTTTTTTTTTGTTTTTTTTCTTATTTGGGTGCTGGGTGGCCAAGTGGTCTAAACTGAGCAAATCTCAAGTCGATGGTCTGGAGTTCAAGCCCCACCAAAGCCAAGTCAAACAAAAACATCACCAGCACACCGGGTGGATGGGACTCGTTAATCTTGGATGGTAACTCATCCAAGAGAAGATAACTCTGAAATCAAACATTCCAACAACTCCTGTGATGCCACTGGTGCCAAGCTGTATCATCCACATGATGTTCCCTTAGGTTACCCAGCGGCGTGGAGAGAGGCGATTTGCTGTTGGGAACCAGCTTATAATCCTAGTAAAATAATCCCAGGCCCTATGGATTTCGTCCTGTGAAGTCCCCACCATCGTCACATTGTGACGGACAGAAGCCAGCAAAAAAAAAAATGTGTTTAATGTTTTTGACAAGATCTCAGAGATACTCAATGTGCTGGTTATTGCAGCTACTAAAAAACTCACTGAACAACACAAGGATGGCCACAAGGAGCATCTTTAAAGTCTGGCCCCATTGCCATTAAAGTCAGGATTGCCCATGCCAAAACAAATCACAGTGGCATAGACCAGGCCTCACCTATCAGTGGGGACTATATATGATAACTTGACAACAGGCCTTCTATTAACATAATAATAACGTAAAGAAACAAACAGGTAGGGTTGGGGTTTTTTTTTTTTTTGTTGCTGCTCTTTTTGAATGGATTACATTTTTTTTAAATTTAAAATTAGATTCTCTAAAAGTCAATGCATTCTGACCTGTTTTCGTGTCCACTGTGGTAGTTGCCACGCACCTCAGACAGGTTTCTCTCTACCGCCTCGATCTTCTTGTTCAGCTCCTCATCCTTCTTCTCCAGGTCTAGCCTTTCAGCCTCCAGCTGTTTCCCAATGTCTTTGTACTGCTGCATGAATTCCCTCATACCTCAAAGAACAAGAGAAAGCCGTGCATCATCCTGAATGTTTCCATGAGCTCAATGGTAGTTACAAACAGAAAACCACGTGATGTTATTTGAAATAGGGTTGCCAAGCCACCACTTACAGCTTCACAAAATTAAATATTTCTAGGATATTGCAGACATAATGCTAATCAAAATATGTTGGAAAATGTTTCAATAAATAAAGCAGCTGGAAGGTTAGGTCATTAATATTTTTAAAACTGAAGTTAAATAGACGTTTTTTACAATGAGACAATAAAATTTATTTAAAATTTCCAATCCACAGAATCTGAAACACAAATTACAGTGGTACTTCGACATACGAGTACCCTAACATATGAGATTTTTTAGATACGAGCCGCCAAGCGAGCGATGTTTTGCTTTGACATACGAGGAAATGAATCAGCGGGTTGGCTGGCTGCAGTGACGAAGATTAAGCCAATGTAACAAAAATTTGTTGAGTAGCATTAAAGTTCAATTAAGTTCAGTGAAGTTTAGTTAAGTTCCATTAAGTTTAGGGATTAAGTGTAGCATTAAGAGTGTAACAAGTAAGTGAATTAAAGTGACTGAAAGAGTTTAGCATTAACAGTGTAGCGAGTAAGTGAAAAAAGTGAAGCTCCTTCGCCTATCTCCTCCACACTACACCTCCTCCAGCATCTTCAGTAAGCTCAAGTCTGCTGATTTCCAAGGTAAATACACTTGATAAAACCAGTTTATTTCTTTACATTCTCTTTTATTATGTTTTTATACAATATTTGTTATCTATAAACACATTTTTCTTATTCAAAAACATGTAACAAAAACAAATGGGTTGGCATTTTGGGGGCTGGAACGGATTAATGGCATTTCTATAATTTCAATGAGGAATATTGCTTTGAGATATGAGCAAATTGACGTATGATCAAGGTTACGGAATCAATCAATTTCGTATCTCGAGGTACACTTGTATTTCTAAACAACTTAATATTTTTAAGGATTAATTCATGCTTGCCAATGGATAAGGAAATTACACTCACTTTTTTCCGTTTTACTTACAATAATAATTAAGGTACAAACAATTTCCACTTTGACCCAAACACAAGGGCTGATTTGGATTCTAGTTTATTGTTATTAGAACAAGAAATAAAAATGGTCAGTAAATACCTTTAAAATAGCCAGCATCAAGTAGAAACGTTGAAGGTTCGTCTTTCTTTTCACCCTGAAGTTTGTTAAAATAAAAAAAGGAAGATTTTATTATTAAATAACTTCATAAACAGAATCAAAATACAAAACTCCCGATATAAAAAGGTATGTCAGGGCTTTCATGGCCGTCTGATTATCGGTTGTAGAATTCAGCTTTAAATCAGTTTTTGTTATTATTATTATTAATGATCAATATTATTATTAATTATTACTATTATTATTAATTATTACTATTATTATTTATTATTATTATGCATTTCCGAAGTTTATTTTCAACTGTTCCTCGAAGATCAACATGAAATTTATAAACTTGCAAGGTGATATCAATCACCACTGATGGGAAATGGCAACTGATTAGGTTTGGAGAATTTACATATCACCTGCCAAGCAAGTAATGAAATATCTAAAAGCATTATGTAGCAAAGTTTATTGAATATTAATTTTTCGTGACTTAGATATTATAATACAAGCGCAGTGTTCAGATAAGCCTTAAGCATCTGTGTCGGTCATCAGAAATTAACTTTTTCCTTCCCCAAAAAGAATTAAGTCACCACTGGATCTTCACAAGTGACCTTTGGTAGTGTGCGCCCCCCCCCCCTCCTCCTCTCCCAAAACCCCAAATACTCAGTCTCAAACAGGTTTTTTTAGAAACAGACAGAAATAGAGGAGTGTTAAGTTGATGTAGTTGTAAAAAATATTTCTATTAACATATTCTATTAGATAAAATACCAACAATAACCTGGCCATTCTTTGCAGCCGTTGCAGCAAACTGATCTAACAGCTGCCATTGCTTGTTCAGGGATTTTTTCTGGTTCTCAAGATCAAGAACCTTTTGTTCTTCCTTTAGAGCACGAAGCTGAAACAACAAAAAACAACGTATTAAGGAGACATTAAGATTTATGAGAGGTGCCTCTACAATACAAAGAGATATAATTCAATTAAAAATGCATCATCCTAAGTAAATTGTGCATTTTTTATTTTATTTTTTTTAAACATGAAAAATTTCTTTCAAATGATTCTAAAAAATGTGTTGTTATATAGAAGCACTAATAACAAGGCTTTATTTTACAGTACCTGCTCATTTAATACTTTTTCTTTTTCTGTCATGGTGGCTTCATCCTCTGTGACATACTTGTTCTGGTAGCTAACCTCAGCAATGGTTGCGTTTCCTTTACCCTCAACCCTAATATCAATATAATTGAATTATTGATGTCTCTATTTTGTATTTAGATTAGTATTAAACGAGTTTGAAATTAAAATTTATATAATAACTAGAATAAAATACCATATTTTCAATTAGGTTATATTTTATGTCTTTTCTGCCATTTCATTTTTTTTTTTTATTATCTGCTGGTGATGCTGATCTGAAAGTATTTTTTTAAAAATCAGTTCATCATAACAGGAAGTTGTTGAAGGTTCTAAAACCAAATTTATGTGCAAAAAAAAAAAAAAACATTCGATTTACAGAATTTAATAAATATAGTTATTTAATCCTCTTGAGAAACATCAAATATGTCAAGGAAAATTACCTTATTGAATCTTCATCAATCCGCACAAACTCTTTAATACGAAGCTCGTTTACACCAGCCTTCACTGTTGTCTCTAATTCCCTGAAAACCTCTGCCCTGTCCTTGTAAACAGTTACACGGGTCACAGGGCATTCACTTGCTTTAACTGAGATGAGGTTGATAGAGGTTTTCTCATCCTGGTCTGCCATGACACTAGTCTTCTAGCTCTTGACTTAAATACCTTTTAATAATACCTAAAAATGGAAAATGAAAACTAACATAAGCACACACACAAATCATATACCAGCAAGTTTACCCGGATACTACTCAAGATTTTACCCGGATACTATTAAAGATTACCAGTTTTTGTTGGGACAATAATACCGATAATAAATCTGCACTGATTAATTGCACCTTCCAATCTTTAGTGAGCCCTATATTTGCTTATTGATTGGTGCAATCCTGGCCAATTTTTGTTCTATTATAAATGCATTTTTAGTATAGAAAAGGTTGAAAAACACTGGCCTAGGGCTACACCAGGGGTGGGCAAACTAAGGCCCGCTGACCACCGAAGCCTGTAACATCTATTTATCAGTCCCGTGGGGTCAATTGTGATTATGAAGTTGGAGAAGAATTCCCATCTTTTCAGTATGCATGGACTTGGACAAACAAAGGGGAGAATATGATTGAAGAGGTAGCAATCAATTGCTCAGTACAATTTAAACTTGACAAACATGAAGTACCTCACAACAGTTGGTGGTAAAACATGCAATATAAAGGTTAACTTAGAAAGATAGAAATTGCTATTAATTACGTATTAGTTTACAGACTCCGCCCTTGTACAAAGTCAACAATCGAATTAAACAAGTACTTCCGCATTCTTTTAATGAGGGGGTAAAAAAAATAAAACGTTCAATTTGCCAAAGTGGAAGAAAGAAGCCAAAATATTTATTTGTATTTTATTGGACCTCTCACAATTTGTAATAATTATATGTTCCCCGAACGAAAGATTTAATATAGGATTGTTCACAAACATAAAATTTTGCTTCAATATATTACTTTTGAGAGTGTTTGTTTTATATTTAGTTAAATCCACTGTCATCGGAATAGATCTGATAGTAATAGTAAGGCGGAAAGGGCCGTCCGAACAGTGGCGTAGGAATGGGATGCGGATGGGGTTCCAGCTTGGGCTGCACTATTTTTATAAGGAGTGGGGGGCGCAGTTTCGGCCTACTTCAGAGTTATTTTCGAGGAAGGGGGATCGAAATTCTCGGTCTGCCCGGGGCGGCACTAACCCTAGCTATACCCACTGAGTCCGAAGGAATCCATTGTTGGTCCATTGAATGGGAGATGCTTCCCTCTTTGGATTGCAGTCGGTCGTACGGCGGCCGAGGGGCTCCGGTTGCGGTCCATCGAATGGCGGCCTGAGGTCGAGATGGAATGGGTCCGAGACACGAATCAAATCGGGGATCTGACCCAGGAAGCCTGAGGGGTACATATTCGCTCAATGTTAAAACCCCACACGGATCATGTGGGGAAGGTCGTTGGGCAAACATGTTAGGAGCTAGGGTTAGGGCACATGATTACAGCTGCCATTAAAGGATCATAGATAACAAAGGTGTTGTCGATGACGAAAAAGAAACCCTTGTGGAGATCGGGTCTCCTAGGCAGCCAATTCGTCCATGTCACCAGCTAGTATTTGCGATGCGGTGTTTATGTAAGGGACAGGAGTGCCCAGTACCACTTAGCGATAAACACTGTTAGGATCTAAGTTGTCGGTAACTATGGGGAATCCCTTTCGCAAGGTAGACCTACCAGTGAAGATTCTGCCTTTTCGCACAGACTCAAAATGAAGGATGATATTTTTCGACAGGGGTGGCGTGGGAGGTCATAGTGATCTGATCATCCGAGTAGGAAATCCACTCCTTAATACCACTTTGGAGTTCCTGGGGTAGCTTGATGGTTCGCCTCTAGGGCGAAATATCCCGAGGGAGCTACCTCGCGGTACCCTCCTTCTGTAAAAGGAGGGAGGGTCCCGCGAGAAGGGGTTCCCGTGGGACCTCTAAGAGCTTTGGCTCAGGTCGTCGACGTAACTCCAAATGTTACATTTTCAATAGGCGATGCGTGCGCTTAGCAACGTACAGGGACGTCACTAGGAGTGGTGTCACCTGGTGCAGTAAACCCATGGTGTAACCCCCCATCCCCACCCACCCGGACGTTCACCGGGTAATCTTAACCAAAATCATATATAGAATCGCTTATACTTATGCAGATTAAGTTTTAAAGCAAAAAAAAACATTAAACGACTTAGTAGAAAAACTTAGAATTTGAAGTAAAGGTGTCTAAAAAGTGAAACAAAAGTACATTTTACTGAATGTGAAAGATTAAACTTTACTGTAAAAACTTTACTTGCCTGGTCGTTAAAGTTGCAACCATATCAATCACTTCATCAAAATCAGCATTCTTTCCTTATCACTTTCATTTCTTAATTTTTAATTGCAAGACCAGGACACCTGGACTATTCATTTTAGGTCTGGATCGCATATAGTTCTCTGTAAGTTTTTATTTTTGAAAAGCTCCTTTTTCGTGAAGTCACGGACACACAGATCGTGAGAAATAAGAGTAGTTTTAATGAGAGGATTGTGAAATATTCTATTATCATATTTAAATTTCAAAACTTCAAATAATTACCAATCTTTGAATTCGTATTCTTCGTCGAGATTAATATATATGTTACTTTCGGGTTCCTTTGCAGCCTTGGTATTTCAATTTAAAGTTCACATTTAGCTAAAGTCTATGTGCCAAGTTTCAGCTCGATAGGATGACGGGAAGTGGGTCAATTAGCTTTCCATAAATTTTTGCCACCCAGAAACACACGGGAAAAAAAAAAAGGTGAGGTTAATATAAAGGATTTAAAAAGAGAGTCGGCCACAGCTGTTAAGTGAATGGTGAATACATTTTTTTTAAAAGAGCTTTCATGATCGTTCTTTGCAGTCGGGTTTTAACCAGAGTTTCTTTCAGCCATCCCTCCGGAGTGGGGGTGGGTGGGGGGGGGGGCATTAACCCCCCCAGGGAAAAATATCTGAAATAAACACTGGCTCAACTCCATAATTTTGGGACCTTGCAGCAGCGTTGTAATACTGAGCTCGTCAAATTATTATTTTCGCTCCATCACATAGATGTTAATGTTTTCTAAAGTGAACGTCGATACATCATGACAAACTTAAGGTATACTTCACTGATATTGAATCTTAAGGAAAAAACGCCGAAAACGCTCTAGTGGCACTCTGACCTTGTGGCAGCCTGTTCTCGATGCGCCCTATTCCTGTAGCATTTTGCACGTGTATTTAACTTTAAATAAAATATGTTATGTAACCAACTCAGCACGCTCTGTCAAATTTTCAATTTTCCATTGGGTGCTCTCCCCCCCCCCACCCCGGGATCAGGATGTATACCGATGTGGCCCGCACCCGCCCCTTCCACTAGTGACGCCTCTGGCACCCAATTTACGCGTTTCATTAGTATGTATGTTGTTAGCCATGTGGAGTTAATTTGCAGCATCTGCCTAAAATGACATGGGATGATGTACCGGTCATCTAAGTGAATCAATGTTCAGCAAAAAGTTTATCAGATCTGAAAAATATTTTTTTCTAGGCGATACCTTTTTGTTGTTTCATTTGGGTTAGATCTAGTGACGGCTCAAGGTACCGGCAACACGGGCAGTTGCCCGGGGTGCCATGTGCTTAGGGCACCATGAACGATCTTCCAAAATAGGAAAAAAGGAAAAAGCATTGCATGTGGGCACCATGGAAGAAAAATAATTTTAGTTTTAAAGTGTTTGTATATACCATAACACTTTTTTTAAAAAAATCTCATCTTTAAATCTGGACTAGATTGTCATTATAAATATCAATGACTTCCTTTAATTAAGTTTAATGAGTTACAGAAAGTAAAATATGGTCGGATATATTGGTACCTTTGTGATCTTGTAAATCACAAGCCGTCAACACATACAATTTAATAACAACATATTTTTCGGGACCCTGAATGTGAATTAAGTAATTTTTTAAAATGTGGTGGGGGAAGGGGGGCACCATTGCCTTACATCAGCGGTTCTCAACCTTTCTTATGCAGCGACCCTTTAATACAGTTCCTCATGCTGTGGCGACCCCCAACCACAAAATTATTTTCGTTGTTACATCAAACTGTAGAGTATACGTGTTTTCCGAGGGTCTTATGCGACCCCTGGGAAAGAATCGTTCGACCCCCAGAGGGGTCGCGACCCACAGGTTGAGAACCTCTGCCTTACATGAAGGCAGTGTAGGCTAGGGATATACCTTCTATGTTCTTTTTTTTACGAATACGTGCTGAAAGTGGCCTCTGTTACTATACCTATAAGCAATGGCGTACCGTGGCGCTCACTTAAAGAGCTAGAACTGCACCCATGTCAAACTTGTGAAATCAATTTTTATATAATCAAGACTTAGATCAAAATAAAAAGTTCATATACATATATACAAGTGGAGATCCTATTTGTATTCATAAACGCAAAATTGCAACTTTTTATGAAGTATAAGAACTTGTTTATCCGGGTCATTCATTGTCCCTCCAACCCCCCACCTTTTTTTCAAGTGGCGCCCACGGGACCAGTGGCGTAGCGAGCTTAACTGGCGCCCGGGGCACAATACCTTTTTAGCGCCCCCCTATTCGAAAACCATACAATATTATATGTAAAATATACCATTTGGCGCCCCTTTGTGAGTAGCGCCCGGGGCATGATGCCCCCCTAGCACCCCTGTCGCTACGCCACTGCACGGGGCTTCCTGTGTCTAGCAACGCACTCAATACAATACACCTATACACTATACAGTATGCGCCAAAAGTAACAGTACCGGTATCGAAACTCCTGCATCATGAAATGTTTGATCTACGTGGAGGAAGTTAAGAAAATGGTAAGGGGACAATCAAAAGACAGATGAGGACCATCAAAGAGGATATGTTTTGGGATGCTTAGATTGAAAGTCTACCCTTTTAGGCGACTGAAGAAAAGTAATTAATGACCTTTCCCAACCTGACTACTGAGTATGATGAGTTAGCTGAAAGTGAACTTTTAACTGAACTACCAAAATACATGAAAGCAGCAGACTAAACTAAAGAATTCTCAATTTAAGAAGTATTTAAAGTCAAAGCTGAATGGGACTTTCTACAACCTTCCTAATGCCGCGACACTTTAATACAGTTCCTCGTGTTGTGGTGACCCCCAACCACAGAATTATTTTCCTTGCTACTTCACAAATGTAGAGTATATGTGTCATCCAATGTTCTTAGGCGACCCCTGTGTAAGGGTTATTCGACCCACATAGAGGTCACAACCCACAGATTGAGAACCACTGTCTTAGGGCTTTATTTACAAATAAAGGTATCAGTTATAAGAATTCTTTATGATAAGGTTTAGAATAAATACTAGTTGCAGTTCCCGGGCAAATAAGAGGGGAGAAAATCAGGAAAAATGGGGGTGACTCATGACTTTATCACACCAGGTGACAAATGACATTACTACAACTGGTGACACATGACTAAACTGCAATGGGTGACACATAACTAAACCGCACTGGGTGACGAATGACTAAACCACAAGATGTGACACATTAATTTACCACACCGGGTAACACATGACTAAACCGCACTGGGTGACGCATGACTAAACCACAACATGTGACACATTAATTTACCACACCGGGTGACAGATGACTAAACCGCACTGGGTGACACATGACTAAACCAAAACATGTGACACATTAATTTACCGCACTGGGTGACACATGACTAAACCACAACATGTGACACATTAATTTACCACACCGGGTGACACATGACTAACCCGCACTGGGTGACACATGACTAACCCGCACTGGGTGACACATGACTAAACCACAACATGTGACACATTAATTTACCACACCGGGTGACACATGACTAAACCACAACATGTGACACATTAATTTACCACACCGGGTGACACATGACTAAACCACAAGATGTGACACATTAATTTACCACACCGGGGGAAACATGACTAAACCACAACATGTGACACATGACTAATCACAAGATGTGACACATTAATTTACCACACCGGGTGAAACATGACTAAACCACAACATGTGACACATTAATTTACCACACCGGGTGACACATGACTAAACCGCACTGGGTGACACATGACTAAACCACAAGATGTGACACATTAATTTACCACACCGGGTGACACATGACTAAACCGCACTGGGTGACACATGACTAAACCACAACATGTGACACATTAATTTACCACACCGGGTGACACATGACTAAACCGCACTGGGTGACGCATGACTAAACCGCACCGGGTGAAACATGACTAAACCGCACTGGGTGACACATGACTAAACCACACCAGTAGAACCACATAAAGGTGATTAGTAGACATCCATTGACCGCATGCCATTCTAGGGACGAGCAGTGGAACCACACAAAACAAAAATTCACTCACATTGAAATAATTAGATCACGGCTAAACTCTTCCCTCTTCTCTCCTGTTCTCGGGTACCATACGAAGCATTCATGGGCAGTTACCCAAATATCATTTCCTACAACACAGGATTGGGCTATCTTACTGGATTGTCACTGTTGTCACAGCTGTATCAAAGTAACGGCTCAAAAACGAGGAAGCGATGCTACAGAAATAGCCTCTATGAAGACGCCCTTGATATGGTTGCGTACCTTACGAATTATTTTAAGAGTGTATGTCTTATTAGTCTCTAATATTGAAATTGATTGCTCGGTATATCATTCAAAGTACATCTTACATATGCCAACTATCGGTATTGCTGTTCTCAGCATTACTTAAAACTTAAAAAATTGAGGTGACGATTATACCTTATATCTCAATTTCCTTTTATCACTGCAAAGCAATTAAGGTTGAAAAGTATTTACAGATAAGAAGAAAAATATTCCTGGACTACAAAATTGAAGAAGGACACCAAATGTTCAAGTGATTTAGTTAAAATTTTGTATTTTTTAATCCATATAAATAATTTCAAAAATTGTAAATTTTATTTATCATAATGAAATAAACTAGTTTTAAATAATAAATATATATTTAACAGAACTGAAATCTCAAATCATAAAACCATATCCCCATATTATGAGAGCCATCCAGGTATATCCCTGTCCTGTAACCACACTCCTTACGATGTGCGAGGACGACACTACCGAGGGCGTCACCGAGAACTCACAAATCACGTCGCCCAGGTGTTAAACCAACGAGCGCCGCCAACAGCGCCGTCTTCCGCCGCCCTTACCAGGTCACCGGGGGGTTCTCAGCACGCCGCATTTTCTTTCAGTGGGCAAACATCTGACTTAATCGAATACAACCCAAAGACTGGCCAAGCACTCCCTCCTCGAGCATCGATGCCATTTACAATGGTAAACCCTGGTTCGGTTTCGCCAAATCCAAGGCACGTTGCAGACTCGCGCTGGTCGAATCGCCACCATTTTGGCTCAGATCCGAAAGCCGTGTTTACTGATTTACAAAATGGCCGACTTCCGGAGTGTAAAAACGCTCAACGGGTTTTGTCCAGTCATCAATACGAAGATAAAAATTACGTCATTCATGAACAAACCCAGTTTCGGTCATGGAGTGTGTCCTTGGGCAGATCATCCTCAGCGGTGACGTCGAGTCCTCGCTGTAAGACTGAACCCTCGAGGACCGGCGAAGAAATCATAAACGGATGTGACGTTATAAAACTCGGCCTTCTGACGATGGCGGCCACTCCGTGGTCAAACAGATCCTGCCCATTTCAGTCTTTACATTTAGCGTAACGCCAAGTCGTGTTGCAAAAACGTCGCAATCAGCATCTATCCACTATAACTGGTTGTTGCCGTGCTTTGAAACACGGACGCTAAGACGGGTAGTCGTCGTGATGACGTGGGACAAGCACACAAAAAAAACAACTTCTTTACATTTCTTCAACGTCTGGTCCGAGAACAGCCGTGAATATTCACCCTAACCCAACGGCAAAAACTTCTACAGTTGGCGAATGCTGCAATTTCCCAACAAGGGTTGTAATATAGCACAGCGGGTTCATTCCAATCATGTGTCGTCCTTCTAGTGAAAAATTTTAAAGCATTATGTGTTGTTAAAGAAGAAAAAACCCATACACATTTTCCTCGAATTATGAATGTTATTAATTTCAAGTTTTTTTGTTTTTTTAGGGGTGCGGGTGTGGGTTTTGATGTGATTTATCGTATTGTTTTCCAGTGAAGCGAAAATGTCAATTTTTATATATGTGAAAAAAAAATTAATAAAACGAAGGTGAACTTCATTTTTTTAGGTCATCAAAAAGTGAGTTCCATTGCGCTTATCTTCACTTTCTAAAGAGACCAACGAATACATTTTTTTAATCATATTTCTTTTAAAAGATTTTCGTGTCTTAATTACGCAACCTTCAAGTGCTCAGCGGTCTCAATGTCAGTGACTAAGAGTGTAACGTATCAAAATGAACGCCTTGGGGATCGTCAATTAATTACGTCAACAATTTTACGCAATTTTTTACCCTCCTGTCAACAACTGTCAAACTTTCAATGATCCCCCATTTAATTATGTCACCATTTTCTACCCACCCCCTCCCGTAAAACTGAATTATAGGTAAATAAATTTATAAATACAATTTACTTGGTGCTGATATATTTTAATGATACAAAATTGTAGGAAAAACATGTAATGACATCTTTAGCTTGTTAATCAACAAGTTTAAAAGTTTTTACACTTAAACTTTATAATGCAAAATCAATTAAAAGTTTGTTAAAAACTAAATATCATTGTTTGTGGTAAAATTATATCGTTACTAGCGAGTACCCGGCATGTGTTGCGATGCCACTCAAGAAAGAAAGTGTTTGCGTTTTAATTATGTTTCTTGAAGAGCCTATAAATACACAATGTTTTTTATTTTTCCGTCTGGTGCATACACGAATAAATCGGAAGATTTTCCGACGCGAGAGCAAGCGACATACATCTGTCCATGAGAGAAGCATGGGTTTTCCAAATTTAGTCCGCAAACTTGTAGCGATTGTCCCTGTGCTTTGTTGATGGTCATTGCAAATGCGAGTGTCACCGGAAACTGCAGACGTTTAAATTCAAATGGCATATCTGTTGGAATCATTGGGATGCGTGGCAGCAGTACATCTTTGCCTTTAAATTTTCCATTTAAAATAGTTGCTTCGATGATTCTGTTCATCATGTTTTTCACTGAAAGCTTGGTGCCATTACAAAGTCGTGGTGGATATATGTTTCGTAAAAGAATGATAGGCACGCCAATTTTGAGTGTTAAAACGTGCGACGGGATGCCTGGCAAGTCAAGTGAATTCAAGAATTCCGTTGGATAATTGACAACTTCGTCTTCATTCAATACAGTATCGATGGACTTGTACGTTGTCGTTTCGCCTGGGATTTCATTTTGAATGCTTAAGTTGATGGTATTGACATCGTTGTTTTTGGCTGCCAATATAGCACGTGCACTGAGCCACTGATGATTTGTGTAATTTTGTGCGATATTTGGAAAAACTATATGAATCAATTCGTCGATAGTTGCTGTAATTTTACAGAAACTTGTTGGCAATGTGAAACATTGTGTGGATTCATCGATTGCCATTTTCCCATTCCCAATGTCCAACAACTGTTTTGCGAAACGTTCAGCGGATGCATCATTGTGTAATTGCACACGCATATTGGTCTTCAAAGTCAATTTCTGTACATGCCGCCATAAAACTGATGATTTTAGACATGCATTTAATTCATCTGCAGCGGTTGAACGTGCTATAACTGGTAGAGTTTGTCGAAAATCACCATATAATAGAATAAGTGCGCCACCAAAGAGCTGTTCATTTACTCTCACATCTTTAAGTGTACGATGCAGCGCTTCCAATGCTTTTTTGTGCGCCATAGTACATTCGTCCCATATAATGAGTTGACATGATTGTAGTACTTTACCCATTCCAGAATGTTTATTTATATTGCATGTTGGTGTCTCAGTTATTTGCATGTTCAATGGCAATTTCAGTGCTGAATGCGCTGTTCGTCCACCATCCAAAAGAGTTGCTGCAATTCCAGATGATGCGATTAGGAAATAGAATCCACCTTTTTGACTTCCAATTGCATTCATAATTATGTCATACACTAAGCGTTGCTCTGGAACCAATTTCGGATGATTCATTTGAACAAATGTACCCAATTCGTCAATATCAAAGTGTGTTTCTCGATGCAAATCTCGATGGAAAAGGTTGTTTGCAGATCGATTCGGAGCAGTCATTCCCAAATCTACCAGTGCCTTGTTAGCGATTGCCAAACACATGTCCTCAATCGAAATCAATGCCTCATTATACACGTTTGATGTAAATTGAATGTCCGGATTTTGTTTCTTTGCACGCAAACGGTGTAGAATGTCTTCACTCATGTAGTCTTTGTATTTCTCCCAAAGATCTTTTGGATTCGATGGGAAGCATTTGCTGTGGTTGAGCAATATTCGATGCATCAGAAAGCGAAGTGTCCCAAATGAGCATCGTTTTCCAGAAGTTTTAATTCTTGGCAAGCTTCACGATAAGTGGCACATACTAGACCGTTTACTGTTCTCAATTCTTGGAAGAATGTCGGTCCACGTACGTTGATTAACAGTAATCGCAAGTAAAAGCATTCTGCATTGTTTGGGTGAACAGTGTACAGGCGGCCTAATGCGTCGGTTGAATATAAATTGGGGTGTTTTTCAAATGCTTTACCTTGTTTGCGACGTTGAAACCTTTTCGCTAAAGCATTCCATGTGTAATATGTTGGCAATTCAGAGTAAAGTAGCGACTTTGCAAAATATCATTCCCGCACAATGAGAAAAATGCAGTTAACGTTGTTGGCGGAGGTGATAAAGCTCTTGCACGTGCATTTTCTAATGTAAAGTACACGCGCTGTCCATTTTCAAGGTGCACTGCCAAATGAACAACTGTTGTATGGCGTTCATGGATTGGAAATGATAAAATGCGCCATATTGCTTCATTGCTACTAATGTAGCGTCCAAGTTGATATTGGTAGACTTCATCGAGTGATCGTGTTGTTTTTTCCAATCCAAAAATTGCCATATCGCTTCCTTTGTTAACATATTTGCAAATGTACTTGATCGATTTCACCAAATTGCAATACTGGACATTGATGTGTGCTTTGAACGTTTTCGAGAGTAACGGTGAATAAGGTACAACCCAACGATTATCGACTTCAACATCATTGTTTCGTACTTTTAAAGTGATTGATTTGCCACCATCTTCAGTTGATCGTCGACGATATAGTCTCAGCAACTAATCTCTTGGGTATCGTTTCGTACATTTCCCATCAGACATGCATGGAGAATTTTTGTTGAGTAAGCCACATGGACCGTGAATCATGTTTTTGGTGACGATTTCTAATAAGTATTGATCAATGTCGCCATCAGGTATTTCTGCAGAAATGACTTTATCAATTTGATCTGCTTTGACTTTTTCGATCAACCAAATTAAAATGTGTGCATGTGGCAATCCTCTTTTTTGCCATTCAATGGAATACATCCAACACCGTGTCTCTCCAAAAACATGATGCTTGCCAATAAAATCGATTAAAGGTTTCAATTTTTGTTTGAACACACGGGCAGCAATATCGTGACGATCTGATGATGATTGTCCAGTTAACAACAGTTCTTGTATTTTATCCCACTTAGGGTTGCATGTAAAGGTAATAAAAAAATCTGGGCGGTCATATGCACGAACATATGTCATTGCATCTTGTGCGTATTCATGCATGTGACGTGGACTCCCAGTAAATGTGGCCGGCAGTATAACCATTTTCCCTAATTCATTTGGATTCACATTGCCATCATTCACAACTGCATCACGTAAATGGATGTACTCTTCGGAACGCAACTTGCTTTGATTTAATCGAATGTAGAGGAGTCGTTCGGTTTCGATTTTCGCATACATATCAACAATTTTTTGACGGAACAATTGTCGACATTTCAAGATATGATTTTCGGCACTCTCACGAATCATCAATCGATATGAATAGTAATTCATGGAACTGACTTTCTTATTCGATTCCTCATCTGTTTGTGGATTTCTCAATTTGATGTTGAAATGATATCCATCTTCTCCTTGCCAAAATAAAATTGGATATTCCAATGCGTCGTTTGAGCGATGAGTTTCTGAGACTCGCTGAACATCACCATTTCTGCGATGAAGAATTATATCACGTGAGTTAAATTCTTCGCCTACTATAACGATCACAACTTCATCAATTGTTGGTGCGTTGTATTATCTTTCGTGTTGGCCGACAGGTGTTTTGTCTGCTCTAACTACAACTGTGTAATCATCTGTCGGCATTTGTTCAAGTGAATTTCTAAACAATTGAACTAATTCGTTGTGTTGCAAAAATAGAGCTTGCAATGCAGCTACAATTTCTCTCTTAGTGCCCATATTGATATGACAACGTTGATTGATTTGTTCATCAGTATTCCCCATAAAATAAATTTGAAGAAATTTGTGATCTGTGTCTGGCAGTGGTAGTCGTGATCCTGCACGATGATAAATTTGCCCTTGCACTTTAATTGTTGGCATGTAATTCTCGCGCACGATATTTATTGCGCCGTACGATGTCATTTGGAAACATGAATTGTACTTGCATATGTTTGCCAAGAAATGTTTCGATTGGCTTGTTTCACCTGATACCAAGGTTGATAATGGTTCTGGTGGTGAATGTAATTCTCGCAATTTCCCTTTCCCACCCGCGCAGCAAATTCCCGCTGTTTCATTCTTAATTTTGAGGGCACTGCAATACACGCATAATTTATTCATTTTTGGATGAAGACTGTAATCATAATTAGCATTGTAATGGAATGCACTAATATTTAATTCAACGTGCAGTGTTCGTCTGGTTCGAGCATTGCGTACTCGGGCGGTTTCCGGTCTTGCTTCACGTTGCTCGACTGTTTCAGATGAACGGGTTTGAGCTTTGCGTACTCGAGCTGTTTCCAGTCTTGCTTCCCGTTGCTCCACTGTTTGATTTATCATTTTCATATTTAGGAACTAATATACCAGACACTCCGATGATGTGGTTTTTTTTTTGGTGGCAGCGGTTTTTCCCTTGAAATCGCATAAGAAGCTTTTAGACTAGTCTTAATGTTCTGCAAAAAAAAAAAACCATTCATGTGTCATCAAGCCTGGATATGTGCCATTGTTCAGCTTGTCATTTAAAGGAGTCGTAACTTTATTTTGATTGAAAAAGGATGCTTCGTTTTCAAGAAGCATCCAAGTGTCCTTTGGACTTGATGAGCTTTAGAGAAATGGATGCCAACACATAAGAACACAAATGACTCATTGGTTTCTATTCCCATCTAGACTTTATAATAGTAAAAAAAAAAAAAACTTCAAATATGAGACGCGTTAACTAAGTAACTTTTATTTGAGCCAATATAATATTAAAAATACTGTTTAAAACTTAATGAAATTTAAAATATAAATTTTAATTAATATTGTTTATTGAACAATTAATTAAACAACCCTTATAAGAAAAGGCTGAAAATTTGACAGATTATGCATACAAGTATCGCACTTTACAAGAATCCCTATTAGAACGTCCCCCCGCCCCCAGGCTCACAACCGCACATTATTTCAAGCCCTTAAGCTATATTGTTATTCTACTAACCCACCCGCTGTTACACCGCAGATGTATGTCACCCACTGTTTCAGAAAAAAAAAAAATGTTACACACTAAACGCACTTGCGATATTTAAAATAAAAATGTTGCGCACCAAACGCACTTGCGAAATTAAAAAAAAAAAATTTACGCACCAAACGTACTTGCGATATTTAAAAAAAAAAAAGAATCTCATTTAGCGCAGTTATCGGGAATTTCCCTTCATGTTCCCATTGAAAAACAGACAAAACTTATTTTTTTAAGGGGTTGGGGTGGGGCTGAAAATTTGAAAAAAAAATTCATAGGCAACGAGTCTATGTGCCAAGTTTGAGCTCGATAGGTTAACAAGAAGGGGGTTAATTACACGTCCGAAGATTTTTGCCAGCAAGCCAGTCCGCCGTTCAGCTACTCACGAAGAAAAGTGAAGTTAGTATAAAGGATTTAAAAACTAGATTAAATAGGTCAATTAATTAAGACAATAAAACGACCAAAGTATAATTAGCATCATTTAGAAAAGAACATCTTACAAAGGACAAAAAAAAGAGACATAGACAATATGCTGGAAGGCTCAGTTCACACAATCAAATTCCTTTTAAATTTTCGCTCATACTTTACACTTTAGACATAAGAAAGATGGAGAAGGTTTTTAGACACAATCTTTCTCCTGCAGAGGACTGTAACAAAAATGAAGTTTGCACGAAGTAAATTTTGAGAAGAATCCTCCGCCCAACCAAATATTCCCTCCTCTGGTTAGCTTTTAGATAAGCTCTTAGTTTCTTAAAATGGACAGACTGGATGTTGGAGATCTGAGAGATAGATACGTACTGACAGGCCGGCTGTTTGAGATCTGAGAGATAGATACTAACTGACAGGCCGGCTGTTGGAGATCTGAAAGATAGATACTAGTTGACAGGCCGGCTGTTTGAGATCTGAGAGATAGATACTAACTGACAGACCGGCTGTTTGAGATCTCAGAGATAGATACTAACTGACAGGCCGGCTGTTGGAGATCTGAGAGATAGATACTAACTGACAGGCCGGCTGTTGGAGATCTGAGAGATAGATACTAACTGACAGGCCGGTTGTTGGAGATCTGAGAGATAGATACTAACTGACAGGCCGGCTGTTGGAGATCTGAGAGATAGATATTTACTGACAGACCGGCTCTTCTTCTTCTTATGTTTGAGGGCCCACGATCAATTTATTGATCATTCTGGCTCAGCTGTTGAAGAGCTGAGAGATAAATACTAACTGACAGGCCGGCTGTTGGAGATCTGAGAGATAGATACTTACTGACAGACCGGCTGTTGAAGATCTGAGAGATAGATACTTACTGACAGGCCGGCTGTTGGAGATCTGAGAGATAGATACTAACTGACAGGCCGGCTGTTTGAGATCTGAAAGATAGATACTAGTTGACAGGCCGGCTGTTTGAGATCTGTGAGATAGATACTAACTGACAGGCCGGCTGTTGGAGATCTGAGAGATAGATATTTACTGACAGACCGGCTGTTGAAGAGCTGAGAGATAGATACTAACTGACAGGCCGGCTGTTGGAGATCTGAGAGATATATACTTACTGACAGACCGGCTGTTGAAGATCTGAGAGATAGATACTTACTGACAGGCCGGCTGTTGAAGATCTGAGAGATAGATACTTACTGACAGGCTGGCTGTTGAATTAAGATTTGAGAGATAGATACTAACTGACAGGCCGGCTGTTTGAGATCTGAGAGATAGATACTAACTGACATGCCGGCTTTTTGAGATCTGAGAGATAGATACTAACTGTCAGGCCGGCTGTTTGAGATCTGAGAGATAGATACTAACTGACAGGCCGGCTGTTTGAGATCTGAGAGATAGATACTAACTGACATGCCGGCTGTTAGAGATCTGAGAGATAGATACTAACTGACAGGCTGGCTGTTGGAGATCTGTGAGACAGACACTAACTGACAGGCCGGTTGTTTGAGATCTGAGAAACAGATACTAACTGAAATGACTCCTTACATTGTTCAAGCTTCACAATATGGGAAAGATTTCTGGGAACACAGTGGGCCTACACATTCGACGCACTCTGTGCTGGATTATAAGCCAGAAGTATGCCTATACCCCCACACTATACTAGCTGTTCTCAAAACTGAGTTAACCTATCAAGTCTAATGGGATCTGAAAGGGATCTGAAAGGGATTCATACACGAGACATAGCAACCAGCGGCAAAAATCACAAATAACCCAAAACTTGTATCTAAGTGACCCCCCTTCTCGGTCCCCTTGAAAACGCTTCGTAGACACAAGTGTGAGAAACACTGGTTTAAAACTAAACCACGAATAAAAATATATAGGTAAGAAAAGATTGACTTTGATGTATCGTTTCTAGTTCTAATTTTTTCAATATTGATTTGAAGATTCACCATTTATAGCTCAACTAAAAGTCATTCAAAAAGAAGACCAGAAATTCTACATTAGATCAGGCTAAATCAAAATATAAATAGCGGTATTTGTAACGTTGATAAATCGAAATAAAAACAAAACTCCACAAATAATTTAAACAGTTTTATTATTGATCATTATTGTTTCTTCCAACAGATACAAATCTCATTCTTATCTTTATACTTGTTTTATATTCTAATTACATTTTGTTACGAATGTTGATGTTAAATTGTGACAATGTATATTTACATGTTGCGCAAATTATATAAATATGTGTATAAATTGTTTGTTACAAAAGAATCTAATTTTCAATATTACATTTACTGGAGATAGGAAGGAAAAAGTACAAGAAGCAATGGCGTCGGTAGTGTTAGTGACGTCAGGAGCGGACCAATCTTTTCGCCGCCCCTCATCCTAAAAAAAATCCTCTGCAGTTCGCCGAAAATATCGCCCATCCATATAAAGAAATAAACAGCGCCCGCTGGTGTGGTCCAACCCTTCTACATCACACTTCCTACGACACTGATAAGAACTACAAATGATATAACTATTATAACTGTGAAAGTTTTAAAATAGCTGGTAGAATGAAATCAAAATTGGTTTAAGTGGTGGGATTTCTTCAATTTACCATGGGCGTCCGATTCTACCACATGGACGTTTTACTGTTATAAAAAAAGAAAACAGCACACACACACACACACACACATGTTTTAAACCTAATATAATTTTTCTTTGACTTTTTTTTCAGTAGTTGGCGTCATTCATGCTATTTGTCCTTAAGGTAGCATACTGTTTGGCAAAAATTAAAGCTTTTAAGTAGCAAAGTAGAATTTTGTGGGAGTAAATCTTTCACGGCTTATATAGCCGTGAAAGATTTATTCCCACAAAATTCTAGCGCCTATTAACCAGGAGTGAATTATGAACGTGAATATGATGCAATTTATTTTTTTGTTTTAAAAAGGAAGGACAAATAATTGATTTCAGATATTAAAAATTTTGCAACATTAAAGGTTGTAATACTCATCAGTGAAAAAAACAACAATTAACAGTTGAAATACTATTATAGAAATCTGTGCTTTAGAACTCCAACATTTCTTAGCCGGCTTGATTCACCGCCAGCAACACATCCATATTGGTACCAATGGCTAACACGCCATGGACTCACTTTGCCAACATGCCAAACATGATGATAGCCCCAACAACAAGCGGCCATACCATCAGTGAAGTTTCTTGATGAGCAGAGCTTGTTTTCGTCGTTTTAATAGAGTCTCCGGCTGGTGTGGTCCTTTCCATGTTAACACAGGAGGCTGTTTAGTAAAACAATAATAAACGTTTGAAGCAATGAAATTAATAACACTTGCAAACAAACATTTTAGAACCTTGATCATTTGATTTTTTGAAAGTTTTCTTGGACGCGGTGATTTCAAAAAATGGCACAAATTTCCTTATATCATTAGTCGGGTTGTAAAGATAAGATACGCTTCTTTTATTGATTTTAATGAATGCTAATGTCTTTGGAATCCAAAGAACACATTCTTTTTCTGAATATTTTAATGAAAATATAAACAAAATTTAAATTAAAATCATCTAAACGTAACACATTTGGTAGTATTTCTCAGCATTCACTGACTGATCCTACCACCAGGAGTCTTACATAATATAAGAGTGATGATTTTGTCTTTGAAAGACAGAATGACAACTAGGTAAAGATCAAAATACATTTCGACTGAAGACCTTCATTATATAACACAACAATCCAGGGGTCACCAAACTACGGCCCGCGGGCCGGATCCGGCCCGCGAGGCCAGTTTATTCTGCCCGGCGACGGTACTTGAACTTGCTTGATAAAACTTATGGAATCAGCAGACGTTGTGATAACATTTAAATTTCAATATTATGTTTAGAATAATAGGAGATCTTCACACGTGTTGAGACCTTGCTGCTTTGCCCCTTAATTTACCATTTTAAATTTTAAATTATTGTATCTAGCTTTTCTTGTTTATTACAGACATGTTTACTCTCGAACTCCTAAAATCGTACACTATTGTCTCAAAATCTTACAATACGGTATTTTAATAGTAAATAAAGAAACATACAGTACCGGTATGTGAAATGAATACAATAACTACTCGCATCGCAGTGTCTAGTGGGAGCGAGCTATGGGTAAGTGAAGTCAACTCAACGAACGATAGAGATTGATGAACGTTTGAAAATAATTCTTTTGATTCGATGCAACATTTCCAAACCAAACATTGATGATATCTTTGAAATCCAAACGTCAGTTTCACAAATCTCACTAACCTTTTTTGCTGCTTAGTTTGTGAGATTCGAATATGTGCCCACTAGGTCTGATGGAACTATCTTTTTGCTAAAGTCGCCTTCTTTTCTTACTTTTTAAGTAAATAAATATGTTGACAGTCTTTGCTTTTTTGCATTGCACGCCCCTCGCCCATGATTAACATGGAATACTAAAATTACTTTTTCGTCTTTTTTCCCAGAGCTTTCCATCTGGCTTCAAAGTATTGTACGGAATGATTATCCGGCTTGCGCTCGTCATTTTTTTTTCCGTTATCCGGCCCAACCTGAAAAAAGTTTGGTGACCCCTGATTTAAAGCAACAGAAGCAGGCGGGTAGGTAGGTAAGGATCTAAGTACGGCTGTGGGATTGTTAGATGGACAGACAAAGAGATAAATTGACAGACAGGCAGGCTGGTAAGAAAGTTGTTATGTATGCAGGCAGGAATACTTATAGATAGACATAAGACATGATTGTTCCAGTGGTCGAGTGGGGATTTGGTTCTGCGAAGACAGACAGAAATACAAAGAGACGGGTAGGAAGGCACGTAAAAAGATAGGTACGTGCATACGTAGGATGAGTACCGTAGATAGATAGACGAACAGGGAGAAACACATACACAGAGAGGCCGAGAGACTGACAGTTAAACAGGCAGGTGGAAGGGGGGCATCTATATGGTTAATACGCAATTTAAATTCAAATTTTAGATTAACACTTTCACCACTGTTTCACGCGTACGTTTTTAGACAACCCCACTATGCTCACGTACAATGTGGTTTCAATCCTCCTTCCCCCTTCCCCAACCTGGCAAAAAAATACAAAAATCTGTGTTCCAGGTTTTCACCTCTGTTTACGAGCAAAGTGGTTCCCAGAACATGTGCTGCGTCCATGTGTGGTGCCACGTTGACTTTTACCAGGGTCTTGAGACGGGGCACTCGCCCAGGGCGCAAACATTGCGTGGGGGAGGGTGGGGAGCTTAATCGTCTATATGTAAGATCTTAATATTGAAAGAAACCTTAAAATCCAATGTCATTCACAAAAATAATCACAAAATACAATTTTTACAAGTCAGTCCCCGAAAGTGATTTTTTAAAATCACTATTGATGGAGGGGGTGACATACTCCAACCTGCACCCTGAGTTGCCGCGAATTTCCCCACTGGGTCGCCGCGAAACATTACACAATTTAATTTTGTATAATGTTAGGCCTAGTATTAATCCTACTAGACATCTAGCGGGCTGTTGCAAACAGTAACTCTTTTGAATATTACTGTTAGCAGTTACTAGATTAAAGCTTATTGACATACCTACTAATTTTATTTATTTTTAAATAATCCTTTATTTTACTACTTATTTAAAATTTAAAGTCTTTTTGCTATTTCAAAGTGTACTTGTAAGTATTTAACACAGGGCGCCCGGTGCAAACTTAAACATGGCAGTAACAACGGGAATACAAAATAAAGGAACCCCTGGCGTAGCCCAACAAAATTCGATGCATATCCTGTATAGCATTTTTTACTCACTATAAATTTTTTCATCAGTCACATAAAATTTGAAACTATTATAGCAGCTGACAATTTGTCCTTGAAGATAATTTTGATTACATATATATAAAAAGGGTAATTCTGTTTATAACAGTGGTTCTCGAACCTTTTTCCGTCCACCGCACCATTTTGATCGCCCCCATCTTACCCAATTTTTATCACTCTCAGAATAATAAAGTTTCCACTATTGATTCGACATGGCTAAGCTAGCGCTTAAAAAGAGTTTACATTTACGCCAATTTTTTCATGGTTATTGCACAGAGTCAATATTTTTATTAAATAAGCGAGGTGTGGTGTGATGTCTGTGTTCAGCACCAAGAGAAGCGAAAATGTGTTGCTCGAAAAATCTCGACAACATTTTAAAAAACCTGTAAAAGTTATAAATTATTTTCTTGCCTATTATTATTAACGAATTGAATTATGAAGCAGATACCGTATTTTACGGAATATAAGACGCAGCGGACTATAAGACGCGCCTGAATTTTGAAGCAATTTAAAAAACAACAACATTTTAACCATTTTTATTATTAATTTCGAGCATAAGACGCACCTGAATCTAGAGACAAATTTTCGAAGAAAAAAGTGCGTCTTATTACTCTTATAGTCCGTAAAATACGTAATGTGAAAATCTTCTCTCTTTCTAAGTCGGTCATTTAGATAGCGTGCCATTAAAATATTTAATGACGAGGTTCTCTCTGGTGATCTCTAGTTTTTGGCAACGAAATATTTTTAGAATAATGACACAAGGATTTGGGTAAGACATTTAACACTTTTGTTCTAATTGATAAGCTAAAAAACCGCGTTTGTATACTGCCAATGATGGTGATTCACCCGTTGCAAAGCATTCTACTAAGCAGACTGTCCTTAGCGTCAAGAAATACTCCACAATAAAAACATATCTTGACACCACCGCCCTGCCCCCCTTTTTCCAACTCGTATCTTTTTCTAGCCGCCCTGCTAACACCCAGGAAACAAATGTTTATTATCTGGAAGGTCAACTCCACCAGTTGTAATCCCAAAACTGCTTGGCATGCTACAAAAATGATCTTCATAATTCCTAGCATTGTGTCCATGAAATAAGAACTTCACCAAGGGCTATTGGGATCAGTTCTTCACCGAGTGCTTGTTACCTTCCCAATTATAACACGATGCACTTACGCTATCGATGTATGTTTAGGCGAAGAACATTAACTCCCCCCCACCATTCAGATCTCCTGAGCAACCCACCGCCCTCATGAGGTATAAGCCACTTTGAGAACCACTTGCCAAGTACAATTATATTAAATTTAAAATTATGTGGACTTATCTTAAACGATCTATTGATGAATTGATTCACAATAACCCATATATTTCAATTTCTTAAAAAATTCAAATTATATTTATTACCATCTCGTTTTAGCTCTTCTGCTACCTCGAAAGTGATTGATGGTAACTTTCCAATTGAATCCTTTGTAATGCTTCGACACCCGTAAACACCAGCATCGATGCATTTGGAGTCAGCTATTTCCACGGAGAATCTCATCGCTACAGAGACGTTAGGTGTGCATGTTTCGATTCCTCTGATAATCCAAGCCCTAGTTAAATTGTTCTGTAATGATAATTTCAAATATATCTATATATATAAAAATGAATGTATGTATGTATGTCTGTTTGTCTCATATGCGCTCCCACACCATTCATGCGATTGCAACAAAACTTTGGTGAGTTGTTGGAAATCTACCTGGGCATTTAACTGTGACATTAAAAAACTTTTCAATTATTTCGTTTTCGGCCGTTGGCCCTTCATTCGTTTTTTTTCTTATACGAGCTTTGTAAAAAATATTTCCGTCTGCGCTCCTACGCCATTCGTCTGAATGCGCTAAATCTTGGGTAAAATGTTACAAACACGCCCACAAAGGTTTGGAAATAATTATAAACGTTTTAAAATATTCCGTTTTGAGCCAGGGGCCCCGTGTTCGTTTTTTCTTATATGAGCTATATAAATATAGTTTCAAACCGTATGCGCTCCTACACCATTCATGCGATTGCGACAAAACATTAGAGAGTTGTATTCTACAAGCTCGCGCATTTTACTGGGTCATTATAACACTTTTAAAATATTTCGTTTTGGCCGTTGGCCCCAAAATCGTTTTTTTTTTCTTATATGAGCTTTGTAAACAATATATTTCGTCTGCGCTCCTACACCATTTATTCGAATACGCTAAAACTTTGACGAGATGTTGCGAGCATGCCCAGAAAGGTTTCTAAATTATTACAACCGTTTTAAAATATTCCGTTTTGAGCCAGGGGCCCCATGTTCGTTTTTTCTTATATGAGCTATATAAATATAGTTTCAAACCGAATGCGCTCCTACACCATTCATGCGATTGCGACAAAACATTGGAGAGTTGTATTCCATAAGCTCGAGCATTTTACTGAGTCATTATAACACTTTTAAAATATTTTGTTTTGGCCGTTGGCCCCAAAATCGTTTTTTTTTCTTATATGAGCTTTGTAAACTATAGGTTTCGTCTGCGCTCCACACCATTTATTCGAATACGCTTAAACTTTGACGAGATGTTGCGATCATGCCCACAAAGGTTTCTAATTTATTACAACCATTTTAAAATATTCCGTTTTGAGCCAGGGGCCCCATGTTCGTTTTTTCTTATAGGAGCTATATAAATATAATTTCAAACCGTATGCGCTCCTACACCATTCATGTGATTGCAACAAAACTTTTTTGAAAGGTTGTCCATAAAGTCGCGCATGTTAATGAGTAATTACAATACTTTTAAAATATTCCGTTTTCAGCCGTTGGCCCCAAATTCTTTTTTTTCTTAAATGAGCTTTGTACAAAATAATTTCGGTATGCGCTCCTATACCATTCTTCTGAATGCGATAAAACTTTAGTTAGATGTTTTTCCCACGCCCGCAAAGCTTTTCCAATTATTACAACCGTTTAAAATATTCTGTTTTGAGCCAGGGGCCCCATGTTCTATTTTTCCAATATGAGCTATATAAATATAATTTCAAACCGTATGCGCTCCTACACCATTCATGCGATTGCAACAAAACTTTGTTGAAAGGTTGTCCATAAGGTCGCCCATGCGATAGAACTTTAGTAAAATGTTTTTCGCACGTCCGCAAAGCTTTTCAAATTATTACAACCGTTTAAAATATTCTTTTTTGAGCCAGGGGCCCTATGTTCTATTTTTCCTATATGAGCTATACTAATACAATTTCAAACAGAGCTAATGTGTGGATGGATAGATTTTTAATAAAATACAAATAGCGACATTAAATTGTGAGTGTCACATAGTAATTAGGTTTCTGAAGTAGTTACAACACTTTTAAAATAATCCTTTTTTGGCCGTTGGCCCCAAAATCGTTATTTTTCTTATATGAGCTTTGTAAAAAATAATATCCATATGCACTCCTATACCATTTATCTGAATGCCATACAACTTCAGTAATATGTTTCTCTTTTTTTAATTTTGTGATATAATAAGTAGGTTTCTGAAGTAATACAACAATTCTACAATATTCCGTTTGTGGCCGGGGGCCTTAATTCGTTTTCCACCATTTATGATCTATATAATTATCGTATGCATTCCTATACCATTCATCCGATTGCGATAAAAACTTTGGTGAATTGATATGCGCGCTCCCGCAAATGTTTCTAAATTAGAACAACATTTTACAATATTTCGCATGTGCCGATGTCCTTAAATTCGTTTTGTTTTCTTTAACAAACTTTATCAAAATAATTTCAAACGGAGCTATCAACTCAACCGCCCTTGAACAAATGCCAACAGACATCAATTTGTAGCAAGAGCAGAGAAAACACGTTTTTGCATGTTTAGTGTAGAGAGTATTTTTGTTGTTTTTATTAATAAGCTTGAATTTTGTGACGTATTTTAGAATCGGATATAGCTTTGTAAATGTGTTGTGATTTTGAATAGCAATGATGTAGCAATACATCTATTATATAAGAATGATCTATGCTGACCGTAACTCACAAAGAACCGATACGATTTAAATACGTTCCCATTTTTTAAAACAATCATAGTTTTCTTCTATTATTTTAAGGAACTCGAATCAATGGTAATGCGAAAAATATATTATATATTCGCTTTAATTTTAATAAAATTTTAAGTATTGATAATATAAATTACAAATAAATCTGGAGTAACAACTAAGGAACTATTTTAAACATTTTATATGTGGTTGAAAGTTATGAAAATTAATAAAACAAATTATAATCAAAGAATTACACTGTAATCACATTTATCGGGGAAACCAAAACATCTGTTGATTGTAGTGCATTTTTTAAGTACGTTCCAAATATTGCGTAATAAAAGTAAAATTAATTTGTTCTAAATAATAACGCAAATGACCTCAGAACTCAAATTGTCTATTTATTCAATGCAAAAATTTATCTGATTTAATAACCGCGCCTAATAAAATTGATAATGTATTTCCACCTTCCTAAAAGTAAAATTAATAAATATAATAGATTGCTTTTTAAATTGCTACAATTTAAAAAATGAAATAAAATTTTTGCTTTTTATTTTTAACGTTTAATAAATTTCTTTCCAAAAATATACATTTATGAAATTTATAAATTAGTAAAAAAAAAAAAAAAAAAAACAACCTAACCTTTAAATATACATTTAATACGAAAATGCCGTTTAATGCAATCAGTGCAGCGAAACTACATATCCAAATAGCATCCACTAATGCACTTATCCCTCATTTAAAAAAGAACAAAGCATTTGAATTGCAAAAAAATTGTTTTTGCGTAAGTAAGTGGATTACAATCCAGTGGATGATTTTATTAATTTCTTTAAAACTCTGTTTGGGGGAGGGGGAAGTTGTAATTCAATAGTTTAATTTGCACATGGCAGCACACTATACGTCTCAAAATGAATTTGACAAATAATTTGCCTTCTTAGGTACATATATATGGGGGTTAGGAAATAGGGTGTGTACAATTTTATATCTTTAAATCCAATGATATTACTGTTGTGAAAAATAGATGCTATATTCTCAGTTTACGAATTAATAAAATCAATGACGTTAACACAACGTAAGTACATTTACAAAAGTATATCCATGAATATCAAAACCCATTCATTTTACAAAGAATTACCAGTTTTGGACCGGGGCCCTATAGTAGTTTTTCTTTCTAATATGAATTATTTCAATATAATTTCCGTATGAGTTCCTATACTATTCATCTGAATGCGATAAACTTTCAGTGAGTTGTTGTGTGCAGGCCCGCATTAGGTTTCTAAAGAAGTGCACATATTTTACAATATTCCGCTTTGGGCCGGGGTCCTTAAATTCTTTTTTTTTCTTATATGAGCTATGTAAATATAACGTCAAGCAGAGATATTGCATAAGTGGGTGGAATTACATTAAATATAAACTGTGACATTTCATTTTGTATATGTGACTTAATAAATAGGTTTCTGATTTAGTACACATATTTCACAATATTACTTTTGGGGCCGGGGCCCGAAATTTGTTTTATGTAATAAGTGAGCCATATAAATATAATTTCAAACATAGCTATTGCATGGGGGGATCAATCGCTATAAGTTTTGGGACTAAACTTGGAAAATCCATGCTTCCCACACGGACAGCTGCGTGTGGTCTGTTGACACTTCTTAAAACCTTCTAATTAATTCGAATACGCACCAGACGGTTAAAAAAAGTGTTTATTAGAAGAACTTACAAAAAAATTATTATTACACGGACACTTTATTTCGATGAGTGGCATTGCAACGCATGCCGGGTACTCGCTAGTTAGCTATATAAATATAATTTCAAACTGTATGCGCTCCCATACCATTCATGCGATTGCGATAAAACGTTGGTGAGTTGTTTTCCACAAGCCCGAGCATTTTTATAAGGCAGGTCTGCACAACTCAAAATGTAAGGCGGGTCATATTACTTCATGAAAAACTTATGAGGGCCGAAAGAAAATAGGACGGGGTTTATTTAGGGGTTGGGGGGGGGGGAATAGAGCTAGTAAGAAAATAATAATAATAAATAATATTTCGTTATTTAAGAAGTAAATTTAATGTGACACATTGCTCCGTGTTTCGGTAATACGTTTTTCATATTCAGAAGATATATTGGAAGTGGCTGTTCTCAAGATGTATTCAGGAGAAATATTGGAAGTGTCTGTTCTTAAGATGTCGTATTCAGGAGAAATATTGGAAGTGGCTGTTCTCAAGATGTCGTATTCAGGAGAAATATTGGAAGTGGCTGTTCTCAAGATGTCGTATTCAGGAGAAATATTGGAAGTGGCTGTTCTCAAGATGTCGTATTCAGGAGAAATATTGGAAGTGGCTGTTCTCAAGATGTCGTAATCAGGAGAAATATTGGAAGTGGCTGTTCTCAAGATGTCGTAATCAGGAGAAATATTGGAAGTGGCTGTTCTCAAGATGTCGTATTCAGGAGATATATTGGAAGTGGCTGTTCTCAAGATGTCGTACTCAGGAGATATATTGCTAGTGGCTGTTCTTAATATGTCGTATTCAGGAGATATATTGGAAGTGGCTTTTCTCAATAAGTCGTATTCAGGATATATATTGGAAGTGGCTGTTCTCAAGATATCGTATTCAGGAGATATATTGAAAGTGGCTGTTCTCAATAAGTCGTATTCAGGAGATATATTGGAAGTGGCTGTTCTCAATAAGTCGTATTCAGGAGATATATTGAAAGTGGCTGTTCTCAATAAGTCGTATTCAGGATATATATTGGAAGTGGCTGTTCTCAAAATGTCTTCCAAATGATCATCATTCAAACATGAGCGTGGCTTGCATTTATTAAAGTTCATTATGGAAAATGTCTGTTCACACAGATAAGTGGTTCCAAATACATCAAAAAATTTTAGTGCAAATTCGTAAAGATTTTTTTACTTCTCACGGTCCAGAGTTGTATAAAAATCATGCAGGCTGCTCTCTCTGTTCTTGCTTCGATAAATTGCCGAACATTGTAATATAAGCTCCAGCTGCCATTGAACTGGTATCTTCTCCGGATTCACATAAAATGGATCTTCAATTAGTTTAAACGGAATTTCACATTCTTTAGAAAAAGTGAGTCTTTAATCAAATTCGTATATCAAAAGATTAATTTCATTAGAAAATTGTTTTCCCAACTCGACGTGCGTGACCTGAGGAATATGTTGTGCACAAGTAACTCATATCACCATTTAGTAACTGGGTTTTGACAATTTTCACTTTCAGTTTAAAAGCTTTTGCTGCTGAGCAAATTTCAAATATAAGTGGTTGCTTACCTTGAAGTTGAACGATAAAGCCATTTATTTGTGTTGTAATATCACAAAAGGAGAAGAGGTCCTGATTCCAGGACTCATATTTAAGATCAGGGAATTCATTTGCTTCGTCTTCTATTTATTTAGACATTTCTTTATTCAAAGCAACAAATCACTGAAGCACTTTCCCCGCGGCTTAATCATCTCACTTCATTAGCACTTTCCCTCGGCTTAACCGTCTCAATTCATAAGCACTTTCCCTCGGCTTAACCATATCACGTCTGAAGCACTTTCCCTCGGCTTAACCGTCTCACTTCATAAGCACTTTCCTTCGGCTGAACCGTCTCACTTCATAAGCACTTTCCCTCGGCTTAACCGTCTCACTTCTGAAGCACTTTCCCTCGGCTTAACCATCTAACTTCATAAGCACTTTCCCTCGGCTTAACCATCTCACTTCTGCATGGTATATTACGTCTCTGTAGTCGGCGTCTACATCTTCAAGAAAAGCTTGAAAAGACCTATGTTTGAGTCCCCTTGATCTTAAAAGGTTGACTATTTTGACAATAAACGACATAACATGTTCTAAATGTAGCACCTGGCTACTCAAGGCCAGCGCATGTATAATGCAATGTTGTTTTGTTATTTGCCTTCCGATAAAATTTTCAAGAAGCGCAAATGCTCCCTAATTAATACCCGTCATATTCCGGGCACCGTTGGTACAAATGGCCACTAATTTGATAAAATCTAATCCTAACTTATCTTTCAAGCACTTTATCACTTCATTGAAGATATCTTTGCTGGTTGTGAGACCTGACATGGAGCACATTACAGCGAGTTCTTCGTTAATTTCACAGCTTTTGTCAACACGTGTAATGAACATGAGAAGCTAAGCGGTGTCTTTTAAAGCTGTGCTTTCGTCCATAGCTAGAGAATAAAAAGAAAATTCACAATATTTCTGCATTAATTGGTTTTTGAAGAATGGTGGAAATATCAGTTATTCCTCTTTGCACTGTCATTCGCGATAAACTGATGTTTTGAAATGACACTGAATTTCCGGATATAATTCAGATGTTGCAATCAGCATGCACTTCTTTACAAGTTCGCCTACAGTAAAGGATTTCCCAACAGTAGCAAATTCCCTTGAAATACAAAAGCTTACCTTGGTAGCAGTCTCAACGTTGCTGCTCGTTTTCTTGAAAAATGTCTGCTCTCCGGTAAGAGTTTTCGATACATTCGCTGCTTTAATGGATTTTTCCTATTGTTCCAATTTTAACAAATTAGGATGTTTAGATTCAAAATTCCGTCGACAGCAACTGTGTCACGACATACGAGGCACATTATTTTCTGCTTTAACAATGTAACTAAGTATTTATTTGTCCATTCCGGATTTTAAATTCTCTGCTCTATCTCTAGTTTTCTCTTTCTGCTTTGATTGATGTCGTTTAAATATTTCAAGTACACGTCTATAAGTATATTACCGAAAGAAAAGCACAGAAAATCAAAATAACGCGATACGTGAGTTCAACAAAACACAATTCTACACAATATTAAAAAAAGTAGAGTAAAAGGCTGCCCTGCACAGAAGACACTAGTTTTGAAGACACTTACACTACCGAGTAGGTTATTGTAACTGTACGCCATTATTGTAACTATACGTGGTTGGCGACAGTTAACTAATAAGAATACTATTGTCCTGTCAGGGATTATTTCCTCATAACTCTCACAATCAATCCTCTCCTCCTCTCCATGAAATCAGTAATCAACGTCCACTGTGTATATATATCCAGCACTTTAATTCACAAATTATAATATAGTAATAGTCATACATATTGAATACTTGTATTGAAATATCATGCACAATGTACATGCAACATCCTTGCACACAGATCCATTATTTAGTTATATTAATTCATAGTCCAACCTGGAGAAAACCACATACGTCTTATCACTTCAACATAATTGCCTCGACTGCCCTCTGACTGGGACTTGACTTCCGTCTCTCGTTTTGCCTCACGAGCTACTCACAAAATAATACTGAATATTTCTCACTACTGAGTTCATGGTGTTGTGAACCATTCATGAACACTTTAGTCTGTTACAGTTATGTTGATTGAGAATACAACGGCGCGGGAAACAGTAGTCAATTTCCCTCAAGAAAGAGTAATTGCTTGGGAAAAGCCGACGTGTTTGATTAAATATCGTCACGAGGAAAGAAAACGTGTAGTGTAATATTTACACAACGATAAAATAGTAGTAGATCTAATTTAATTTGACTTAATAAAACAAGTATACATGGGGATATTTAAAAAAAATTTTTTTTATTGATTATTTAAAATTGATATAAATATTTATAGTATTATACTGTATATTTATAGGTATGGTATGGTATGGCATCTTTCCATCTTCGAGAGACGATAGATTTATCTTTTCTGATTGCAGCTCTTGGTGTGGCTAGTGAGACCGATCCTCGAGTGACAGTCTCTTTTGCATGTCACACACAAGATTGCGGTGGAGTAGTGTTTTCTGGCCTTTCTCTGCCCTCTCTTTACAGCTGCTTCCGCCCTGTAGAGCTCCTCGGCACGTAGTGATCCTGCCTTCACGATGCCCCGCCATGTGGATCGATCCTCCGCCAGGTCCTCCCAATTTGAGATGTTGATGTTGGCCGCCTTCATGTCTCCTTTGCATATGTCTAAGTATCTGAGACGAGTCCGTCCAACTGACCTTTTCCCTGTCGCCAGCTCGCACTACAGCACGTCCTTAGGTGTGCGACCATGTTGCATTTGCTTGACGTGCCCAAGCCAGCAGAGGCGTCTTTGGATTAAAATGGCTGGGACGCTGCACATATTTGTTTGAGACAGACATCCTTGTTGGGGACTTTTTATTGCCATTTGATGTCAAGGATGCGGCGCAGGCATCTGAGGTGGAAGCCATTGAGCCTTTTTTCGTGCCTGGTATATGCTATCCTAGACTCGCATCCATAGAGGAGTGCGCTCAATACGCAGGCCTGGTATACCTGCAGCTTAGTTCTTGTTGTGAGTTTGGCATTGGACCAGACTCTTTTCTTCAGTCTCGCCATGATAGTTGCGGCCTTCCCTATCCTACCACTTATCTCATCCTCCATTGAGAGGGTGCTCGAAATGTTCGACCCTAGATATGTGAATCTGTCAACAGCATCCAAGTCGCAGTCGTCGATGGAGATAGTGGGGAGAGAGTCAGCGTCCTGAGCCATAATGGTGGTTTTCTTTAAGCTAATGGTCAGACCAAACTCTTTGCAGGCAGCGGATAAACTGGATACAAGGCTCTGCAGGCCGTCTGCTGAGTGAGATACTAAAGTGGTGTCATCTGCAAATAAGAGCTCGCGTAGCATGACCATTCTTATTTTTGTCTTAGCTCTAAGGCGCGCAATGTTGAATAATCTCCCGTCAGCTCTAGTGTGGATGTATATCCCCTCGCTGTTGTTCTGGAAGGCATACTGGAGTAAGATGGAGAAGAAGATTGCAAATAAATTAGGAGCTAGCACGGAACCCTGCTTTACTCCACTACTTACTGGAAAAGCTTCTGAGGTGGCACCGTCATAGGACACTGTGCCCTGCATGTTATCTTGGAACTGCTCGATGATGTTAAGCAGCCGTGAAGGGCAGCCTATTTTTTTTAGGATCTGGAAGAGGCCACTTCTGCTGACAAGATCAAACGCTTTTGTGAGGTCGACAAACGCGATGTATAGAGGGATATGTTGTTCCCTGCATTTCTCCTGCAGCTGGCGCACAGAGAAGATCATGTCCATTGTTGACCTACCGGCTCGAAAGCCACATTGCGATTCTGGGAGTACGCGCGCTGCTAGGGTCTGCAAGCGTGTTAATGCAACTCGGGCAAAGGCCTTTCCAACTATGCTAAGAATGGAGATTCCCCGATAGTTGTTGCAGTCACTCTTGTCTCCTTTGTTCTTGTACAATGTAACAATGTTTGCATCTTTCAACTCTTGTGGTAGCTGTCCCTGTTCCCAGTACATAGTATGGAGATCGTGCAAGGGCCGTAATAGAACTTCTTTACAACATTTGAGAACCTCTGGTGGAATTACATCATTGCCACGGGCTTTCCCAAAGGCGAGACAATCGATGGCTCTACGTAGCTCTTCTAGTGTGGGTAGGGTATCAAGCTCATCCATGACCGGCAGGTCTGGGATATCGTCCAGGGCAGCGGTTGAGACATGGTTCATTGTTGCGTATAGTTCCAATTAATGCTCAATCAACCGTTTGAGTTGTTTATCCCGATCAGTAATAAGTTCCCCTGTTTTTGACTTTAAGGGGGCAGTCTTGGAGGTCAGAGGCCCTGTTGCTTGTTTTATATTCTCGTACATAGCCTTTGCATCTCCTCTATCAGCAGCTGACTGTGTGCTGGAGCTTAGATTGAGCCAATATGTGTTAGCGTAGTGGCGAGCTGCCTGATGGGTGTTTTTCTTGGCACTTTTAAGAGTTTGTAGAGTGGCTGGGCAAGGCCTGTCTTTATAAGCTAAGAGAGCCTTTCTTTTTGCATCAGTGACATGCTTCATTTCCTGCCAGTAAGCCTCGAACCAATCTGCACTTGTTCGTTCTCTCTTGCCACATGCCATGATAGCTGAGCTATAGATAGTGTCCCGCAGATGTGACCATATGGACTCAATAGTGTCAATAGGTGGCATTTGTTCAAGAGCTTCTTGTAGTCTATGGTTGTATTCTTTCGTTCTCTCTGGGTTATTGGTGGAGTAGAAGCTTATGCGTAGTTTGCCCTTGATTTTTGTGTGATACAGTTTCTTTGGCAGTAACCTTATCTTGCTAGCCACTAAGGAATTATCTGTATCGCATAGTCTGCGCTATGGTAGCTGCGTGTGAGGAGGACACTGGCCAGTTGTGTGCGTCTTGTGATTATGAGATCTAATTGGTGCCAGTGTTGGGAGCGGGGATGTCTCCATGATACTTGGTGAATAGCCTTACAGTTGAAGTAGGTATTTGTTACACATAGTCCATGTAAGCAATACAGTTCCAGTAACCTCTGCTCATTTTCATTTAGCCTGCCTCTTCCGAAATGACCAAGGCATGTAGGTCAGGCCATGTGATCACTTCCCACTCTTGCATTAAAGTCACCCAAGAGGTAAATTGCTTCGTTGTTGGGTATGCTAGCTATTGTTTGATTTAGATCTTCATAGAACTGGTCTTTCGCTTCTGAGCTGGAGGAAAGTGTTGGAGCATAAGCACTGATTATGTTGGCAAATCCAGAAGACGTTGATAGACGTATGGTAAGTATTCTATTTGTGCCCTTTGTCGGGTGTTCTATGGATGAGCAGAGTACGTTTTTTATAGCAAAAGCAATCCCATGTTGTCTTGATGAGTCCATTGGTCCAACCTGCCAGAAGAAAGTGTAGTTGTGTTCTTTTATGGTACCACATTCCGGGAGCCTGGTCTTGAGAATGTTTAGTCTGCTAAGCTCTCTATCAATGATAGCTGTCTTCCTTGCGTCGTCAATGTACTGCAGGTCGGCAGTAATGCCCGGACACATAGTCCTTAAGTTCCAGTTTGCTAGTCGAAGAGCTGGTGTCTTCTTTTCTGTTGTTTTCTTATTTCTAGGTGCATGTATTTGTGGCCCACTTGTTAAGATGACCCTCTGAGCTCCACGCACCCAGTGGAGCAAACTGCTGCTTCCCGTGTTGTGATCACACCTTTCGGCGATGCTGGAGTGTCCTCTCCAGTGAAGATAAAGCCTGTGCGAAGTAGTATGGAGAACCAGCTGCTGCCCAACCAGCAGATCCACCCTCTCCACGCCATTGGTGGATCCAAGGGATCGAGTAATGTCGATACGGCTTGGCACCATTGTCGTCGCAGGAGCTGCCGGAATGCAAATGATTTCAAAAACAGACCGCCCAAGGAGCTCCAATTCCTGATTTTCTGTCGAGGTTTACTCCCTTAGCCTTTCCCATCTGGGTATATCCACAAGGCAGCGGAGGTTTGGAGTCAGAGTTTCCCTCTCCTAGATGAGCTACTGGCCATGGTTTACAGGTCTCATCTACCCGAAGCTACCGGCCATGGTTTACGAGTCTCATCTACCCAAAGCTACCGGCCATGGTTTACGGGTCTCATCTACCCAAAGCTACCGGCCATGGTTTACGAGTCTCATCTACCCGAAGCTACCGGCCATGGTTTACGAGTCTCATCTACCCGAAGCTACCGGCCATGGTTTACAAGTCTCATCTACCCAAAGCTACCGGCCATGGTTTACGGGTCTCATCTACCCGAAGCTACCGGCCATGGTTTACGGGTCTCATCTACCCGAAGCTACCGGCCATGGTTTACGGGTCTCATCTACCCGAAGCTACCGGCCATGGTTTACGGGTCTCATCTACCCAAAGCTACCGGCCATGGTTTACGGGTCTCATCTACCCGAAGCTACCGGCCATGGTTTACGGGTCTCATCTACCCAAAGCTACCGGCCATGGTTTACGTGTCTCATCTACCAAAAGCTACCGGCCATGGTTTACGGGTCTCATCTACCCAAAGCTACCGGCCATGGTTTACGGGTCTCATCTACCCAAAGCTACCGGCCATGGTTTACGGGTCTCATCTACCCAAAGCTACCGGACATGGTTTACGGGTCTCATCTACCCAAAGCTACCGGCCATGGTTTACGGGTCTCATCTACCCAAAGCTACCGGCCATGGTTTACGAGTCTCATCTACCCAAAGCTACCGGCCATGGTTTACGAGTCTCATCTACCCGAAGCTACCGGCCATGGTTTACGAGTCTCATCTACCCAAAGCTACCGGCCATGGTTTACGAGTCTCATCTACCCGAAGCTACCGGCCATGGTTTACGAGTCTCATCTACCCAAAGCTACCGGCCATGGTTTACGGGTCTCATCTACCCAAAGCTACCGGCCATGGTTTACGGGTCTCATCTACCCAAAGCTACCGGCTATGGTTTACGGGTCTCATCTACCCAAAGCTACCGGTCATGGTTTACGAGTCTCATCTACCCAAAGCTACCGGCCATGGTTTACGGGTCTCATCTACCCAAAGCTACCGGCCATGGTTTACGAGTCTCATCTACCCAAAGCTACCGGCCATGGTTTACGAGTCTCATCTACCCAAAGCTACCGGCCATGGTTTACGAGTCTCATCTACCCAAAGCTACCGGCCATGGTTTACGAGTCTCATCTACCCAAAGCTACCGGCCATGGTTTACGAGTCTCATCTACCCAAAGCTACCGGCCATGGTTTACGAGTCTCATCTACCCAAAGCTACCGGCCATGGTTTACGGGTCTCATCTACCCAAAGCTACTGGCCATGGTTTACGTGTCTCATCTACCCAAAGCTACCGGCCATGGTTTACGTGTCTCATCTACCCAAAGCTACCGGCCATGGTTTACGGGTCTCATCTACCCAAAGCTACCGGCCATGGTTTACGAGTCTCATCTACCCAAAGCTACCGGCCATGGTTTACGTGTCTCATCTACCCGAAGCTACCGGCCATGGTTTACGAGTCTCATCTACCCAAAGCTACCGGCCATGGTTTACGGGTCTCATTTACCCAAAGCTACCGGCCATGGTTTACGGGTCTCATCTACCCAAAGCTACCGGCCATGGTTTACGGGTCTCATCTACCCAAAGCTACCGGCCATGGTTTACGGGTCTCATCTACCCAAAGCTACCGGCCATGGTTTACGGGTCTCATCTACCCAAAGCTACCGGCCATGGTTTACGGGTCTCATCTACCCAAAGCTACCGGCCATGGTTTACGTGTCTCATCTACCCAAAGTTACCGGCCATGGTTTACGGGTCTCATCTACCCAAAGCTACCGGCCATGGTTTACGGGTCTCATCTACCCAAAGCTACCGGCCATTGTTTACGAGTCTCATCTACCCAAAGCTACCGGCCATGGTTTACGGGTCTCATCTACCCAAAGCTACCGGCCATGGTTTACGGGTCTCATCTACCCAAAGCTACCGGCCATTGTTTACGAGTCTCATCTACCCAAAGCTACCGGCCATGGTTTACGGGTCTCATCTACCCGAAGCTACCGGCCATGGTTTACGGGTCTCATCTACCCAAAGCTACCGGCTACGGTTTACGGGTTTCATCTACCCAAAGCTACCGGCTATGGTTTACGGGTCTCATCTACCCAAAGCTACCGGCCATGGTTTACGGGTCTCATCTACCCAAAGCTACCGGCTATGGTTTACGGGTCTCATCTACCCAAAGCTACCGGCCATGGTTTACGGGTCTCATCTACCCAAAGCTACCGGCCATGGTTTACGGGTCTCATCTACCCAAAGCTACCGGCCATGGTTTACGAGTCTCATCTACCCGAAGCTACCGGCCATGGTTTACGAGTCTCATCTACCCAAAGCTACCGGCCATGGTTTACGGGTCTCATCTACCCAAAGCTACCGGCCATGGTTTACGGGTCTCATCTACCCAAAGCTACCGGCCATGGTTTACGTGTCTCATCTACCCAAAGCTACCGGCCATGGTTTACGAGTCTTATCTACCCAAAGCTACCGGCCATGGTTTACGGGTCTCATCTACCCAAAGCTACCGGCCATGGTTTACGGGTCTCATCTACCCAAAGCTACCGGCCATGGTTTACGGGTCTCATCTACCCAAAGCTACCGGCCATGGTTTACGAGTCTCATCTACCCAAAGCTACCGGCCATGGTTTACGAGTCTCATCTACCCAAAGCTACCGGCCATGGTTTACGAGTCTCATCTACCCAAAGCTACCGGCCATGGTTTACGAGTCTCATCTACCCAAAGCTACCGGCCATGGTTTACGAGCCTCATCTACCCAAAGCTACCGGCCATGGTTTACGGGTCTCATCTACCCAAAGCTACCGGCCATGGTTTACGTGTCTCATCTACCCAAAGCTACCGGCCATGGTTTACGGGTCTCATCTACCCGAAGCTACCGGCCATGGTTTACGAGTCTCATCTACCCAAAGCTACCGGCCATGGTTTACGGGTCTCATCTACCCGAAGCTACCGGCCATGGTTTACGGGTCTCATCTACCCGAAGCTACCGGCCATGGTTTACGGGTCTCATCTACCCAAAGCTACCGGCCATGGTTTACGGGTCTCATCTACCCAAAGCTACCGGCCATGGTTTACGGGTCTCATCTACCCAAAGCTACCGGCCATGGTTTACGGGTCTCATCTACCCAAAGCTACCGTCCATGGTTTACGGGTCTCATCTACCCAAAGCTATCGGCCATGGTTTACGGGTCTCATCTACCCAAAGCTACCGGCTATGGTTTACGGGTCTCATCTACCCAAAGCTACCGGCCATGGTTTACGGGTCTCATCTACCCAAAGCTACCGGCTATGGTTTACGGGTCTCATCTACCCAAAGCTACCGGCCATGGTTTACGGGTCTCATCTACCCAAAGCTACCGGCCATGGTTTACGGGTCTCATCTACCCAAAGCTACCGGCTATGGTTTACGGGTCTCATCTACCCAAAGCTACCGGCTATGGTTTACGGGTCTCATCTACCCAAAGCTACCGGCCATGGTTTACGGGTCTCATCTACCCAAAGCTACCGGCTATGGTTTACGGGTCTCATCTACCCAAAGCTACCGGCCATGGTTTACGGGTCTCATCTACCCAAAGCTACCGGCCATGGTTTACGGGTCTCATCTACCCAAAGCTACCGGCCATGGTTTACGAGTCTCATCTACCCGAAGCTACCGGCCATGGTTTACGGGTCTCATCTACCCAAAGCTACCGGCCATGGTTTACGGGTCTCATCTACCCAAAGCTACCGGCCATGGTTTACGGGTCTCATCTACCCAAAGCTACCGGCCATGGTTTACGTGTCTCATCTACCCAAAGCTACCGGCCATGGTTTACGGGTCTCATCTACCCAAAGCTACCGGCCATGGTTTACGGGTCTCATCTACCCAAAGCTACCGGCCATGGTTTACGGGTCTCATCTACCCAAAGCTACCGGCCATGGTTTACGGGTCTCATCTACCCAAAGCTACCGGCCATGGTTTACGAGTCTCATCTACCCAAAGCTACCGGCCATGGTTTACGAGTCTCATCTACCCAAAGCTACCGGCCATGGTTTACGAGTCTCATCTACCCAAAGCTACCGGCCATGGTTTACGAGTCTCATCTACCCAAAGCTACCGGCCATGGTTTACGAGCCTCATCTACCCAAAGCTACCGGCCATGGTTTACGGGTCTCATCTACCCAAAGCTACCGGCCATGGTTTACGAGCCTCATCTACCCAAAGCTACCGGCCATGGTTTACGGGTCTCATCTACCCAAAGCTACCGGCCATGGTTTACGGGTCTCATCTACCCAAAGCTACCGGCCATGGTTTACGAGTCTCATCTACCCAAAGCTACCGGCCATGGTTTACGAGTCTCATCTACCCAAAGCTACCGGCCATGGTTTACGAGTCTCATCTACCCAAAGCTACCGGCCATGGTTTACGGGTCTCATCTACCCAAAGCTACCGGCCATGGTTTACGGGCCTCATCTACCCAAAGCTACCGGCCATGGTTTACGGGTCTCATCTACCCAAAGCTACCGGCCATGGTTTACGAGCCTCATCTACCCAAAGCTACCGGCCATGGTTTACGGGTCTCATCTACCCAAAGCTACCGGCCATGGTTTACGGGTCTCATCTACCCAAAGCTACCGGCCATGGTTTACGAGCCTCATCTACCCAAAGCTACCGGCCATGGTTTACGGGTCTCATCTACCCAAAGCTCCCGGCCATGGTTTACGGGTCTCATCTACCCAAAGCTACCGGCCATGGTTTACGGGTCTCATCTACCCAAAGCTACCGGCCATGGTTTACGGGTCTCATCTACCCAAAGCTACCGGCCATGGTTTACGAGTCTCATCTACCCAAAGCTACCGGCCATGGTTTACGGGTCTCATCTACCCAAAGCTACCGGCCATGGTTTACGGGTCTCATCTACCCAAAGCTACCGGCCATGGTTTACGAGTCTCATCTACCCAAAGCTACCGGCCATGGTTTACGGGTCTCATCTACCCAAAGCTACCGGCCATGGTTTACGAGCCTCATCTACCCAAAGCTACCGGCCATGGTTTACGAGCCTCATCTACCCAAAGCTACCGGACATGGTTTACGGGTCTCATCTACCCAAAGCTACCGGCCATGGTTTACGAGTCTCATCTACCCAAAGCTACCGGCCATGGTTTACGAGTCTCATCTACCCAAAGCTACCGGCCATGGTTTACGGGTCTCATCTACCCAAAGCTACCGGCCATGGTTTACGGGTCTCATCTACCCAAAGCTACCGGCCATGGTTTACGGGTCTCATCTACCCAAAGCTACCGGCCATGGTTTACGAGTCTCATCTACCCAAAGCTACCGGCCATGGTTTACGAGTCTCATCTACCCAAAGCTACCGGCCATGGTTTACGGGTCTCATCTACCCAAAGCTACCGGCCATGGTTTACGGGTCTCATCTACCCAAAGCTACCGGCCATGGTTTACGAGTCTCATCTACCCAAAGCTACCGGCCATGGTTTACGGGTCTCATCTACCCAAAGCTACCGGCCATGGTTTACGGGTCTCATCTACCCAAAGCTACCGGCCATGGTTTACGAGTCTCATCTACCCAAAGCTACCGGCCATGGTTTACGGGTCTCATCTACCCAAAGCTACCGGCCATGGTTTACGGGTCTCATCTACCCAAAGCTACCGGCCATGGTTTACGGGTCTCATCTACCCAAAGCTACCGGCCATGGTTTACGGGTCTCATCTACCCAAAGCTACCGGCCATGGTTTACGGGTCTCATCTACCCAAAGCTACCGGCCATGGTTTACGGGTCTCATCTACCCAAAGCTACCGGCCATGGTTTACGGGTCTCATCTACCCAAAGCTACCGGCCATGGTTTACGAGTCTCATCTACCCAAAGCTACCGGCCATGGTTTACGAGTCTCATCTACCCAAAGCTACCGGCCATGGTTTACGGGTCTCATCTACCCAAAGCTACCGGCCATGGTTTACGGGTCTCATCTACCCAAAGCTACCGGCCATGGTTTACGAGTCTCATCTACCCAAAGCTACCGGCCATGGTTTACGGGTCTCATCTACCCAAAGCTACCGGCCATGGTTTACGGGTCTCATCTACCCAAAGCTACCGGCCATGGTTTACGAGTCTCATCTACCCAAAGCTACCGGCCATGGTTTACGGGTCTCATCTACCCAAAGCTACCGGCCATGGTTTACGGGTCTCATCTACCCAAAGCTACCGGCCATGGTTTACGAGTCTCATCTACCCAAAGCTACCGGCCATGGTTTACGGGTCTCATCTACCCAAAGCTACCGGCCATGGTTTACGGGTCTCATCTACCCAAAGCTACCGGCCATGGTTTACGAGTCTCATCTACCCAAAGCTACCGGCCATGGTTTACGGGTCTCATCTACCCAAAGCTACCGGCCATGGTTTACGGGTCTCATCTACCCAAAGCTACCGGCCATGGTTTACGGGTCTCATCTACCCAAAGCTACCGGCCATGGTTTACGGGTCTCATCTACCCAAAGCTACCGGCCATGGTTTACGGGTCTCATCTACCCGAAGCTACCGGCCATGGTTTACGGGTCTCATCTACCCGAAGCTACCGGCCATGGTTTACGGGTCTCATCTACCCGAAGCTACCGGTTTTGATGCTAGAGTTTGAAGCTCAGGAGCTTTTTTTCTTTTTTTTTTTTTAACGTGTTATTACTTTATCGCCATCTTGTCATAGCCGGAAGTTACCCTTTGTATAATGATAATGGAGATTTTGTTAGCAAAAAGTTGTAGAAATGAAACATACGAAAATTTCGAACCTGGCCTGAGTCTTTAGTACATTTTTTCAGAGAAAGGACTATTTTCTATAATTAATCCATGTTGAAATCCATATTTCTTTCCTTTTGTGCTCTCTTTGTTTTGTTTTTTCCACTATCTTGTTGAAGTCGGAAGTATTTTATCTATCTATCGAAATATTATAAATAATAAGCTAGGGAATATTAATATTAATTTACAATATTATGTTTTTTCACCAAAGTCTTCGCCGGCCGTATGTTGTGCTGGCCTATTTATCAGTCAATACAATCATTTTACAATATTCCATTTTGGGCCGGGGGCCCTAAATTCGTTTTTGTTTCTTATATGAGCTATATAAATATAAAGCGTATGCGCTCCTATGCCATTCACCCGATTGCGATAAAACTTTGGTGAATTGTTGCGATAACGCCCGAAAAGGGTTTCTGATTTATTACAACCATTTTAAAATGTTCCATTTTGAGCCAGGGGCCCTAAGCCTAAATTAATTTTTTCTTATATGAGTGTTATAAATATAATATCGAACTGAGCTAATGCATGGAAGGATACAATTTTAATCAAATACAAATAGCGACATTAAATTTCGTCTTCGACATAATAAGTAGGTTTCTGATGTAATACAGCTATTCTACAATATTCCATTTGAGGCAGGGGGCTCGTAATTCGTTTTCCCCCCTTACTTTAGATATATTAATATAATTTCCGTATGAGTTCCTACACTTTACATACGAGTGCGATAAAACTTTCTAAGAAGGTTTCTAAATTAGTACAACCATTTGAAAACATTCCTTTTCGGGTCGGTGGCGCTTACTTCATTTTTTCTTATATCAGCTATATAAATATAATTTCAAAAAGAACTAATGCATTGGTGGATGAAATTGAATCAAAAAGAAACTGCGACATTTCCTTTTGTGTGTGACATAATAAGTAGGTTCCTGAATTAGTACATCCATTTTACAATTTTCCGTTTGAGGCCGGGAGCTATATAAACATAATTTCAAACATAACTATTGCATGGGTGGATCAATCGCTACAATTGTGTGGACTAAATTTTGAATATTCATGCTTCTCACATGGACAGCTGTGTGTGGCCTGCTCAGGCTTCGAAAAACCTAATAATCTATTCGAGTTCGCATCAGACGGTGAACACACACACACACACACAAATAATACTATGTATATAAAAAGTACTTCAAAAACATAATTAAAGCACAAACAATTTATGTCTTTGGGTGAAATTGCAACGCATGCTGGGTACTCGCTAATGTATATATGAATATGCTTTGTTTTATAAATGCATCTTAAACAAAGAATATAATTGATGTCATTCAACATTCATAACGTAGACGTTTAGACCAGTGGTACAAAAAAAGGGTTGGTGACACCTAGAGAGTTTAGAGATGGTCTTGGGTGTATTGAAACTGTTGGTAATTTGGTTTATAATCTTAATTCTTCAGTTTTAACAAAATAAACTACTACAAATGACAATCGAATGTCATTGAGTCTAATGGTACCCGGGTGCGAATGGCGGCGCTGCGAGTCAGGGTCCATGTGGACTAATGCTATTCGGATGTCATTTGTAGTAATTTATTTTAGTTAAAATGAAGAATTAAGTTTACAAACGTATAGTACATTCAATTATCTTTCATTTGAAACATCGTTTGGTCTTACAAACCCAACAATAATATTTTAAATCGTTTTTTAAACTCAAACTCTTAATTCTGGTACCCGGGTACCAATAGCCACTTCGTATTTTAAATTAAAATGGAAAAAATAGAAATAGCGCGCGAACAGAATATACAGTGGAACCTCGGGTTACGAACGCCTCAGGTCGTGAACAATTCGGGTTGGAGAGAGACAGAGAGAGAGAGAGAGAGAGAGGGGGAGAGAAAGAGAGAGAAAGAGGCAGAGAGAGAAAGAGAGAGAGATAGAGGGAGAGAGAGAGAGGGGGAGAGGGAGAGAGAGCAAGGTTTCACGTTGGAGGCAAACGATCGCGTACAGTACAAACGAAGATCACGCAGTACTAACATCGCTTAGCGCTAGCCTAGTACCCTTCTACATGTGAGTTTGTGGATCTTGAGAATGAACAGCCAAGACATCAATGGAGGAGTAGTCGTCCGATGATGAAGAGGCAGTGACCTTTGCAACTGCCAGGAAAAATTGCAACAAATAGGCAGACGTCGAAGACTTCATTGTGAACCATCATCGAAACTTAACTTGTTGCTAACAGGGCAGTAAACCTGATAAATTTCTCTTGATAATTTCTTGGTGCAAAAAGATTCGGAGTTAGCTGCCGAGAAACAGCAACAAGAAACTCCATTAACTAATGATTTGGAATGGCAATGAAACTGACACCTTTCCCATGATCGTTTTCTTCGTAAAACATGGACCAAATCTTTTATTTTTATTTTACATACAATTTACTTGACTGTTTCTTTCTCTTTATTTAATCCGTGAAGTACACGTCGTCTCTGCGTTTTGTCGGGTAAACGATCGGTTGTTAATAAAACAAAAAAAATAACGATTCTTTCATATCGAAACAGATTGTCTTTATTTCATTGATTTTAATGTTTCGGGTTACTGAGGTTTCGGGTAACGAACCGAGTTCTGGAACGAATTAAGTTCGTAACATGACGTACCACTGTATATATATATATATATATATATATACAGTAGCTATGGACACTTCATCAAATGGCATCCAATTTAAAAGGGCTTTAAAACAGTAGAAAATATTTAAGACTTTCATAAAATGCATTACCCACAGAAAGTCAGTGTTTTTTATCATGCATTTTCACAGGTTGTCACAATATGGACGACGGTTTGGCGAGACGTCCGGTTAAATCCGAGCAATTTATTGATTCTTTATAAATGAGCTAATGAAAGCGCACTCACCTCTATTATTCTGCGATCCACGTGGTTACAGGAAATAATGATAGTTTCCAATGATTCGTTTGGAGACTTTTTAAAAATAGTCATAACTTGGATGTCATTAGAGATAGGTTGGCCACCAGACGCCACGTCCCAGTTACAAGTGATCAGTAACTTATCTCCGTCTTTCACTGTAGACCTGTCCAACACGTGGCTGAATTCAGTTGCTGGATGAAAATCAGTGACATTAGAAGGGTTGCCTACTCAAACAAATGAAACATACGAAAAATTATCAACATATCCTAAATTTTTACAGACAAAATACATTTTTTTACGGACAGTCTAAAGAAATTTAGGTAAATGTAGCGAGATCGTACCTCTTATTTTACTATGGCCGCCATCTTGGTTGCCCCGACCCGCGAACTTTTACGTGTTCACGGGTCAGGGCAACCAAGAAGGCGGCCTTGGAAAAAGAAAATCGCTCATGTATGCTAATATTAAGAATAAAACGTTAAAAAATAATTTAAAAAATAATTATAATTTTTATTTGATTATTTTTTGAGAATTGAGTTTTAGTATTCATACGCCGATGGAATGTTTCGTTAAATATTGCTTGTTGTTTTTTTTTTTTTTTTGCCGTTTTCAAAGTTTATTTTCATATATAAAGGCTCAAATTTAATGATTATTTTTTAAATAAACTTAAAATTTGAAATTATTTAGTGAAAAATTTACGTTTATTCATTGGAAGAAATGGCGACTAAGGAATATGTCAACACTTGCCGGTTGCTACAAGAGTTCATGTGAATAATTAAAGGATATTAAAATAAAAGATACATTTTTGGTCAAAAATTACTATTCATTTTATTTTAAAGTGTCATGCTGAGGATGTGGAAATTTTAGAATATTCGAAATATTGATGAAAATTAGATAATTTAATTTTTTAAATCGGGTACTTTAAAATGATGCGGATATAGAAAAGAGTGCTTAAATAATGACCGTGTTTATCGGCGAGTTTATGGGAGTCACATTTTCATTAATATGAAGGTGGCAAAACACCCTAAATTCTAAAGAAAAATGGCCAAAATTAATTAAAACTAAAGAAATAATGAAAAGCCAACTTACAGTTTCATGGAATACACTTTTACACCGAAAACAATATCCAGAATATTGAATAAAATACAGGTTCTGCCATGGACAAGTCGTTAAAAAAATTATAGTTAATCAACCAATAAAAATTAGCCACCTTCACAATTATGAACATGCAACTCTGTTAACAAAAAACAAATAAAGGGAAGTGACTCCCAATAAACACGCCAATAAACACGCAAATGAAATGAGGTACGATCTATCTTAAATAGCCGAAATGGTAAATGGTAAATGCAAATCATATGAAATAATAATAACCATTAGCTCACTGAAAATGGCACCACCTGTAAATATGATCTGTATCCATAGACATTATAATGTATATTATATATTAATCTATTCATGATAAATGGTAGATTGTAAAAATGTATTCTAATTATCTAATTTATCGACTTCTTATACTTATACTAATACTATGAAACAAAAAGCTATAAATATTAGGTAATTTCAGACAAGCCCTACCGCGATGTCTCACACGGCCGCCATCTTGGTTGCCTCGACCAGCGAACTTTTACGTGTTCACGTGTCGGGGCAACCAAAATGGCGGCCGTGGAAAAATAAAATAACTCATGTTTTTGCTAAAATTAGGAATAAAAAGTTTTTTAAAATGACCTAAATCTATCCCTCACCTTAACCTGAACCCTAAATCTATCCCTCACCTTAACCTGAACCCTAAAACTATCCCTCACCCTAACCTAAACCCTAAATTCATCCCTAAAGAGGGTTTTGACCCTATCGGAATCAGCGTTTTCACCCTCTCCCTAACCTAAAAATTAGGAAAAGGAAAAAAAACATAGAAAAATGGCCAAAATTAATTATAAAATAAAGAAATAATGAAAACCCAACTTACAGTTTCATGTAATACACTCTTACACACTTTATTTCAGGTTCCATCGACAATAATATCCAAAAATTAATGAAACACATTCTGGTCATCATCCAAATTCATTTCATAAAATGGCGGAGCACATTAACATATTGATAAGCCAACCAATGAAATTTTAAAATTATAATTAATAAAAATATGCCACCGTCATATTAATGAAAATGTAACTCTATAAAAAATAAAATAAAGGGAAGTGACTCCCAATAAACACGCACATGGACCCGCACATGAATTCAAGGTACTGCTTGTATGAAATAGCCAAATAGTATGTTAGAAAGCTATACTAGTGCACGCAGAATTGTGTAACGATTACCATTTTTTAAATGGAAACATTCTTTTGCAACTATTTCAATTCAAAGAACTCTGTCTACCATTAATACTTACAAATGTCCACTATGAAGAATAAACTCAAGATATATTTTAAAAAGTAAAGCATGTTAATGTTTGATTATAGTATTCTCAAATTCTCAAATAATTAAAAAGACACAGTGGGAAGGAAGTTACGTCGGCAAGAATTATCTCATCTATTAAAAAAATATTACGTCATCAAAGTAAGTGCCTTAATCTTGCCAGAAAAATCCACAACGGAAATGCATGGCGTCAAAAATAGTAACGAGGGATATCCAACTGTAAATTCAATCAATTTTCAAAGCGTCTTCTTCTATAGGGGACTGCAACTTCCCTTTTCACCCAGAGTTATCGTTAATACCAAGGAGTACAAAGAACGTACAAAAATGGCTGCTCACATGGCTAAAACAGCATTTGAGACCTTGCTAGTTGAAGAAATTAAGAAATTTTACGGGAATTGCATCAGCCGGTATCTGGAAATAAAGCAGAACTTGTAGATCGGGCACGCGGCTGTGTAGCGTTGCGAATTTGTGGGGGAAGGAAAACGTACAATTTTTCTAATTTCTAGGCGAAAAAGATTAACAAGGGCAAAAACCCCTGCTTTTTCAGACCGTTGCAGTGTTCTACAAATTAAGGTCCCATGATCAATGTATAGATCATTCTGGTGCCTATGTATGTAGAGGGAACTTGCAATTTTTATATGCCTGGTATTGAAGAGAATATTTCACTGGTTGCAAGGGCTACTCAGTGAGGGTATCATGCACTTGGGCTTGGAAGACCTGAGACAATAGACCCAAATGCGTCAAGTGTTGTGGCCTCAAATTTTGCTTTCGGAAGCTGATTGTCTTTGACAGGAATGAGCAGTTCCTGTACTGCGACCACATATGCCAGTCATGAGCGGAAAATCAACCACTTTCATCAAAGATGTCTGCGTCTCATTTTGGGAATTCGATGGCAGGACAAAGTGCCTAACAGAGGTTTTGAAAAAAAAAAGGAGTAGCGTGTTCTCCGCTATTGGCAGTGGGGGCAAAACTCATTGAACAGCAACGGCTGTGACTTAAGGACTTTGCAAAAGAACATGAGGGACGCCAAGATATAAATTAACGAATGTGAGATCAACACTTCACACCGTTCCAGCTGGTGAGCAGAAGTGTGTGAAGGGGTCAAACAGTCAGAAGATGCATGAAATGAAGCTCGTGAAACAAAAAAGAGCATTAATTAAGGTAAAATGTAAACAGGAGTCAAATGTTCTCCTGTGAGAAGTGAAGCCGAGCCTGTGATCATTCCATCTGGTTGGGAACAAACAACTCAGGGATCATTCACTCATCAGTGAATACAATCAGTACTGCATTAAAGAATAGTAAAATCCAATAAGGCGATGCACTCTGTGCTTAGATGAGAACAAGTATAATATTGAAAAAGATTGCCTTTTTTTTTAGTAAAGTTAATTGGCTATCAAAAGTCAGGGGAGTGATTCACTTTTAGAACTTATTTGAAATCGGTTTTTTTTAAAGACACGACTGCTTTTTTCAGGGCTGTCCTCAAAGACACGACTGCTTTTCTTCAAAGTGTTGTCCTCAAAGTCACGACTGCTTTTCTTCTAAGTGCTGTCCTCAAAGACACGACTGCTTTTCTTCTAAGTGCTGTCCTCAAAGACACGACTGCTTTTCTTCTAAGTGCTGTCCTCAAAGACATCAGACTCGAGAAGCTTTCTTATCGGAAATAATTACTAAATGTATTTAATTAACATTTTCAAGGGAATGAGTTTAAGCAAATAAAGCATCTCTAAATCTTTTTAAAATCAAATGGTTTTCCGTGCACAATACAAGCCAATTTTTCAAGCCCTTTTGAACAACTACTAAAAGAGAAATACAGGATACAATATAAGATAAGATTCTTTATTGATACAAATAAATGAAAATGTTTTTTTTATTACTTTGTAGATATTTTAGGCACATAAATAAATGCATATTTGTTAGCAAAGACAACATTTTACAATTATATAAATTTAAACGCAAGACATCTAAAGTATTTTCTAGCCTAGAAATCAACCATAAATGAAATCCTCTAGTGAAAATAATGACTTATTTAGTTATTTATATTTAATTTAGTAATCGCTGGGGGAGCTCGCTGGTAAATTCGTACAGACGAGTTCGCCCTGACCTGATCCAGCTGATCTTATTTTCTGTGTTGAAAGGGGTAGGATGTGTCATCCAAAATTTTAATAGTTTCACAACAGCATTTTTCTTTAAACAGTTCTTCAAGTTGCGGGTGTTTAGTTTGTGTACTATCACTAGAATTATTTTTAACTGTGTTCGGTGTTAGAGGACAGAAAAAGGATTCCCACACCATTCGGTAATACTGAACTTAAGTAGGCGTCCAACTGTTGCACTGTAGAATACAGTTATAACGTGTTTTTTACACAGAAATTGTACACTTTTTTAAGATAGAAAAAAAATCTTTGCTTGGCCTTTTACAATGAATTTTGCCGTGTTCATGCCATGTCAGCTTATTATTAATGAAGACACCTTGGCGTACTTATGATTTTGCTAGTTCTATATTTTGATTATCTATTGTGAGATGTGCAATTGCGTAATTCTCCCTCTGGAAATTGACAACAATAACTTTCATTTTTTTAGACATTCAACTTTAGAAAATTTTCATGATGAAACTTATAACTTATTATAACTAAGTTTGCCTCATAAAATTCTAGATAGTAAGACAACGATGGTAATATCATCATGCAAAAATAACGTTTTTTGGTTAAGGGGGGGGGGGGTCCTCGTAACGAAAAGAAAACCACCACTCTATTCTAAGCATTATCGCTTAAGGGGCGTCCATTAATTATGTCAACAAAATACGGGGAGGGGGGTTTGGAAACGTTTGACAGTTGTTGACAAGGGGGGAGGGAGAGGGTTTAGATTAGTTGACTTCAACTCTATTAAAATGTTAATCTTAAAAATTGACTGGTTATTACATTGTTTTCAAAATAATGTATGAGTGTTAATAATCATGTCATTTTTAAGCTTTTAACAATATAATGTAAGGATAGCATGCACATGTGAAAAAAAAGGCAGGGGGGAAAGAAGGTTTAATCTTACGACAAATGTTCTCTGTGTGTGTGTGTGTGTGTGTGCGTCTGTCCCTCTCTCTCTCTCTTACTCTCTTACGTTTTCTCTCTCTTTCTCTCTCTATCTGCATATATGTTCATGTAAGACTGTTTTTATGCGTATTTGTTATCAGACCACTTAGATTCATCGTTGTTGTTCGTCCGTCAAATCGACTAGGACCATCCAGTCATCCGGTTAGGGGGGGGGGGGGTTAAAGTGGGTTCGTAGTTGGCTTGCCAATCCTATAATCTGTTGCATCGTGGGCAGGGGATAGCTGCTGCAGTCGTGGAATTAATAATGTTCTTTCGGGTTGCCTGCATGTCTCAATGGTGATTATCCTATTGGCTTCATAAGATTTAGCCCCTATCTTGACCGCTGATCTCCACCTTACTCTGTCCTGAGCTGTCTGCTCCCATTTAGTAGTGTCGATGCTGAAGGCCTTTAGTGCCACTTTCAGTGAGTCTTTGTAACGTTTTTTTTACCTCCTTGGGAGCGCGTGCCTGTCGTGAGTTCACCATATAATATTTGTTTAGGGAGCCGGTGGTCTTCCATACGGGCAACGTGTCCGATCCAACGGAGTTGATACTGCATCAGGGTGGTGAAGATACTAGGTATGTTCGCTCTAGCGAGAACCTCTGTGTCAGGAACTTTGTCTTGCCACCTGATGCCCAGGAGTTTCTGAGGCTAGTTGTGTGAAAATGGTTCAGTTTTTTGGCGTGACGCTGGTAGACTGTCCACGTTTCACATCCGTAGAGCAATGTCGAGAGGACTGCTGTGCTATAGACCTTGATCTTCGTTTCCCGTCTGATACCTCTCCTGTCCCAAACAGTGCTGCGGAGCCTGCCAAATATGGAACTAGCTTTTGCAAGTAAGGCATTCATTTCATCATCCATGGTGACAGATATGGAGAAGGTGCTACCCAAGTAAGTAAATTTATCCACCGTGTTAAGACGCTGTCCGCTGATGATGATGTTGGGTTCAGCGTAGGGCCTACTGGGAGATGGCTGATACAACACCTCCGTCTTCTTCGCGTTGATTGTTAGGCCAAAGTTGTTGCAGGCCTCAGAGAAGATATCAACGCTTTGTTGCATGGCGGCTTCAGGGTCAGCATTGAGGGAACCTCATCCGCAAACAGAAGCTCGTTGGTGGTGCTATGTTTTACCTTTGTTTTAGCTTGAAGCCTCTTTGGGTTGAAGACAGATCCATCGGTGCGTAAACGGATTGGCAAGCCCGTGGTGGAGTCCTTGAACGCATCAGACAGCATTGCAGAATACATAATACTTGCCCTGCTTCCCACCGTTTGTGACAGGGAATGCTTGAGATGACTGACGGTTGTCCTGCACTCTGGCTATCATGTCATCATGCAGCTGACGGGTGATGTTGGTGAATTTCTCTGGGCATCCGTACTTCTTCATGATTTTCCACAGGCCACATCTATTGACACTGTCAAAAGCCTTATTCAGATCAATAATTTTGGAATATAGGTCCATATTTTGCTCCTGGCATTTCTCTTGGAGATGCCTGGCAGCAAACACCATATCGTTAGTCTTCGTTCTTTTCGGAAACCACATTGACTTTCGGGTAGGAGACCTCGCTCCAGTTGTGCATTCAGGCGGTTCAGAAGGGCTCGGGCCAAGATCTTGCCCGCGATGGACAGCAGTGAAATTCCGCGGTGATTGTCGCAGGCTTGGCGGTTTCCTTTGTGTTTGTACAGGTGGATAATTGAGGAATCTTTGAGGTCGTGTGGTCCAATTTCCGTCTGCCAGATGATCTGGAATAGACGCAATAGCTTATATGTCAACGCTGGTCCACCCTCTTTGTAGATTTCTGCAGGAATCATGTCGGAGCCAGGTACTTTACCATTGGTCATTTTAATGGATTGCTGTCTGTATCTCGACCAAAGTTGGGACAGCATCCAGTGACTTGTTCTTTGGGACCTGAGACAGTTTTTCAATGGCCTCATTATTAATGATGGAAGGCGTATTCCGCACACTATTAAAGTGTTCCTCCCATCTTTCCAAGATGTTTTCCTTTTCTGTTATGAGTGTAGATCCGTCTGCACTAAGGAGAGGGGAAGAGCCTGAGGTGGTAACTCCATAGATTTCTCTCAGGCCACTGTAGAAGTTTTTCATGTCTTTTTTTGTCTGCAAATCCCTGAATCTCATCAGCTTTCGCACTCAGCCAACAAGAGTCTTGCATCTGGCGCAGTTGCCATTGGACCTTGCTGCGGATGTTCCCCAGTGCAGCTCTCTATGCTGCTGACATTGGGTCATCATGGAGGGCTTTGTACGCCCGACGCTTTTGCTCAAATAGCATTTGCTGTGTTATTTTCATCAAACCAATCCATTTGTTTTCTGATAGAGGGTTCGAGGCGCTCTGTAGGACATTTAAAGCATTTCATCTCTCCAACTACACGACTTTCTCAATCAATTTCACTTACGCAACAATACTAGAATTTCACAGAAAATCACACGAAAAGAGTAGCACAGATGAGACCGTAGCCAGAAAAGCGTCAGAGAAGCTATGATGCTTGTCCCTAGTCATAGACTTTACAAAGCGGGGTATGGCGTTTTCGCTCGTTTGAGCCTAGGTGCAACCAGTATTGTTACAGGAACGCTGTGAAAAGATAAAATGAATAGACATGTTTTCTGATTGCATCGTACATAGATATTTTCAGCACAACAATTTAAAGACAAGACATCCAAATGACATTATTTCTCTTGCGTAAAAAACCCCCAGCTAAAAAGTGGACTCCCTTAGTCATAATAAGGAACTTAATTAGTGATCATTTAGATTTTGTGACCTCTGGGGCGAGCACGCTGGTTAATTCGTACAGATTGGGGAACAATCAAGAGCCATTAAGGAGCAGAAAAATTGTGATAGTTTGTACCTAGGCTTAGACAGTTTTGATCCACCTCCGTGAGAGTGACCTTAAAAATTTTAAGCTAATCTATTGGTTTACTGACAATTAGTATAAATAGGCGTGATTTAATTTTTAGTGCAAAATAGAATATGTCCAGCTGGGCAGTTGGATTGATTATAAATGTGTTAGAAATTTCCACATGTACATATAACATTACAAGATCAGTTAATAGCATTGTAATGAAATACTTGAGGAGGAAAAATGGGAAGTTTAAATAAAAAAAAAAAATTTAAACTTAATTTGATTTTTTTTTTCAAATATCGCCAAACGGGGAACAATTTGAAAGTGAGGATGTTTGAGGTCGTGAATCTAGGAGACCATAATTTCAGAAAAATTCTTAGAAAACTCTAGTGCCACGATAGTCCGTTTGATGTGTCTTTGAGCTCACCAACGGTATGTGGGAGGGAGATATCATGCCAGGTAGGTTCGTCACTTCCAGCGAAAACATAACATCGTCTCTCCCCCTTTTTCGAGCCAGGGGTTTGTGTGGGTTGCCATCGAAAAGTGGCAGGAGACCTCCATAAGTCCTGCGCCGGGTCTGTTTCATCCACCATGCCATCATTGACTACAGCGTCTCCAATTTCCTCATTTATCGGCAGACATAATAGGTACTTGGCTTGTCTCCGGAGCCGTCGCTTAGGCCCTGCAAGAGGTCTCGGAAATTTAAGGGGCCTAAATGGGGAATGTGAAAAAGTGATACTTTGAAAGATTGAATGCAGGGGAAAAAAATCGAAAATTTGCAGGTGGTTGGGGGGAGGGGGGCTCCAAAAACCCAGGGATGACCCTTTGCGCGTTAGGTTGAATCATGTTTTCCCGCTGTCCATTAACCCTCATATCAATGAGTTATCTCTAGAGATCCAATTAATTGTAGAAAGTACCAAATCGTAGGATGAGCTCCAGCATACCAGTGGACGGGGAACTGCGGCTGAGAAGCTGTATGCGGCTTTTGAAGGAATAGATGTGACACTTTAAAAAACAAACATTTCGCTACAAATCTGTCTGTAGGACAATTAAAGCATTTCATGACTGCCCAAATTTAAAGAAAGAAAAAAATGCTCCTCACTCAGAAGAGGTTGCCAGACTCTCCCCCTTTACCCCCCTAAAAAATTAGGCTAAACGTATACTAGTATCATATAAGTTATCAGGTCGTAATGTGAGCATTTGGTTCATCACGAATCTATGATTTCATAATTGACGTAAGGGAATCTAATCAATATGAGACATTGGTGAATCTGCTCAATATGGTGAAATAATTCGGGACTTATTTGGTTCAACCTAAGATATTCCGATCCCATTGTTATCCCTATTCCGTCAGTATTCCGGTGGGATCCCGATTAAGATCACATTTCCCAATGGGATCTTAATGGATCCCGGTCCCATTGGGATACCGATTCCGATTGGGATCCTGTTTTTAAAGGGGATCCCATATCCCATTTTGGAGCACTACATCTTGGGATACCGATCCCGACAGAGATACCGTTTCCAAAAAGGATTCCGTTTTCAAATGGATGCCATTTCGATAATCGCTCGCGTCCTGATTAAGATCCAGATGGAATCTCATTTTTAAGTAGAATACCATTTTTCAATGGAAGCCCGTTCTGATTTGGAACCCGGTCCATTTTAAAAGGGATCCCACATCTCGATGGCATCCCATTCTTATTGGAATCCCTATTTAGTGGAATCTCGATTTCAATCCTGTTTTCAAATGAGATCCCATATCTGTCAAGATTTTCAGTTATAGTAAATTGGTGTTTGTTTGTGTTGTTTAGGACAGGGGTTTTCAACCTTTTTTGACGGAGTACCACTTTCTAAAAACACGACAATCTAAGTACCACTTTCCGAACAACGGAGACGTTTTTTGTACAATTCCATGTAAATATCGTTAAATGCGAATATTGAAGGATTACACAGATCTTCATTGTAAAAAAAAACCCACAGTATCCGTGTTTTTATAATTAAATATATTCGTGTTTATTTGCCATAAATTGATAAAATGACACAATCATGAATGCAAAGTAGCAACAATCAAACAGTACTCACCCATATTAATGGGACACTTGCGCGTGCATCTTTGACATGATCTTTGCGATCCGTGGAGAAAGGGAGCTGACTGACACGATCAAATCTTCTTTCAGTTGTAGGCGGTTCCTTTGTTTAGTTTTTATGACAGTCATCGACCAGAAAGCCCTTTCACAAAGATACGGGGAGCCAAATGGGATAAGAGCGATGATTGCTTTTTGGCGACATCAGGGTATGTCCTTTTAACTTCGCACCAAAATTGAGATAAGGATTTCTCCTTTCTCCTTTCAGTTCATTTAACTTCTTAAATATGCATGAAAGGTATGCGAGATGGCAAACCCACAAATGATCTTCAAACTTTGCCGCCAGCGAGAACGAATCTTTGAGGAATAGGTACACTTCATTGCGAAGCTCAAAAAGTCTCATCAGAACGTTTCCTCTTGACAGCCATCTGACTTCCGTATGAAAAGGCAATGCCGTATGCTCAGAGTCCAGATCTTGACATAACTTGCTAAACAGCCTTGAATTAAATGGTCGGCTTTTAATATGGTTGACAATCTTGGCTGCTTCTTTGAGAGTTCTGTGCAAAATCTCACTCATTTTCTTGGATGACAGCGCCTGCCCATGTAGAATGCAGTGCATTGAAATGATCAAGTTGTTTTTCTGTTTGGCTCTAGCAATGAATCCCGCAGTTCTTCCCATCATAGACGCCGCACCATCAGAACAATTAATGGCAACCCACAAACTCCAGGGGATAGTATTTTCAAGAAAAAAATTGTCATTGACATTAAAAATGTCTTCTCCAGTCGTTCTGTCAGGTAACGACCGACAAAGCAAAATGTGTTCGATGATGTCACAGAATCTGCAACAAGAATGAAAACCACTAGCGGGCTTCACTAGCAACATCAGTGCTTTCATCTAATTGTAATGCAAATTCCTTGGCACTAGCGATTTTCTCCATGACTTGTTATATCAGGTCGTCGGCCATGTCGACAATTCTTCTTTGCACCGTGTTGTCGGAGCACGGTAAGTTCTTCAAAGCGTTAGCCATTTTGTAAACTAACATAATGGATACAAGTTCTATTGCCGAAGGAATCACCAGTTTTACTACGATGGTATAGGGCTTATTTTGCTTCACCGAAGTAAGGACAAAGCGAATGATGCTTGCAAACATTTATCAGGTACACTTGTTGATTTTCTGAAAGCAGCTTGCCGCTTCAAAAATTCTTCTCTTTTTTTAGAAAAAAATGCCAGCGATTTTCCAACATGTTCCTTGTGCTTTGTGTTCAAATGCCTATGAAGATGAGCCGGATTTTCATACAGACCACGCAAACAGGATGTTGTTGTCCTCCGTTATCGATGAAGTGAAAACCCCATTGCAAGTAGTCCTCACTATATTTGCGATTACATCGTGTCGTCTTTGGTTTTTTGTTAGGTGGTTCCATCGGCGCACGTTTTCTTCGATCGGCCGAATCGACGATGTCCGCGTAGAAAGGGTTGCCGGCTTTTCCACTCTTCCTTGAGAACGGTCAGCAGATGCTTTTGAAGACCGAGTCAGAAATGTTTCCATCACTTCATCACCAACTCACTACCGCTTGATTGATTCCAAAGAAACAGACTTTATTAGAAAGGGTGCTAAATGAGACAACTTTATATAAAACAATAACAGTCAACGCAATTAACAAATACTTCCGGTTCATGAGTCGCTTGATATGCAGGAAGGGAAGGCGATGGAGAGGTGGGGGGGGGGGGTTGACCTTGCCCGCATTTGACGCGAAATACCATCGGTAAAATCCAAACATAACAGAAATTTCAATACATAATTTTCCTTATGACCTACGTTTAAGTAACAAAAGAAAGTTCATAATACTTTGAGCCCTCTTCAAGTAACACTGCCAGGACTTCGAAGTACCACCAGTGGTACGCGTACCACAGGTTAAAAACCACTGGTCTAAGGGTGTGATTAACCAGCTCACAAGAATAACAACAGTAGACTCAAAGTGCGTCCAATATTAATCTTTACACTTTATTTTAACTGCACAATTGACCCACGCTCATTACAACGATAATTTACACAATTGACCCAATTAGAGCGGTACGCCTCGCTAACAGACTTAACCAAAAGACGTCCTCCTAACGGGATCATTGCACAAAACTGTCTTTCCTTTCTCTCCCTGAATCGTTATGCCGTTCACCCACGCTACCAAAACACGCTCGCATGAGTTCCTCCGCCGGCCACTCTTTCCCATTTACTCCTGGACTACTTTCATAAATAGCTACGGTATCTAACTAAACTCATCGGGGATTCTCACCTCGTCAATATCCAATAAATGTGATCCCGACACAATTGGAATCTAGACCCTAATGGGATCCCGACTCCATAGAGATCCCGATCCCATTGAGATCAAGATCCCGAGGGGATCACGATCCTAATAAGATCCCGTTTCCAAATGGGATCCAATATCCCAAGTGATACCGACCCCTTTGGGATCCTGACCTAATTGAGATCCCGATGGGATCCCATTTCCAAGTAGGATACCCTTTTAAAATGTTTCCTCTTTTCATGTGGGATCCCTATCCCGTATACACCCATACCTCGCTTTACGGCCTAGATACGTTCCGTAAAAGTTGGCCGTAAAGCGAAAAGCCGTATAATGAATCAATAATTTTGATATAAACCCATACAAATTTAATTTGATCTGTTCCAATTTTTGTATAAAATAATATAGTCGTTAGTTCATAAATCATTTTATTCTTTTCATTTCCTATAAAAATAAAAGTACAAAACATTGTAATGGTAAACAGAAATTTAAAAAAATAAACATATAAATTAAAAAACAAAAGAAATAATATGCACATATTTATACTTAAAATAAAATTCACCAATTAATCCAAACAAACAAAACAGAAACAAACACGTCAACTTACTGAGTCACAGGATACGAATAAGGTGGGATAGCACAGGAAAAAAGACAGACTACTAAAGCAGAGCCGCCTAAGGGGAGAAGCTGAAACTAAAGAGAGGGTATCTATTGGCCGTATAACGAAACATCGTGGGCCGTAAACCGAAAAAGTGCCATAATTTAAAGTTGACCGTAAAGCGAAATGCCGTATAAAGAGCGGCCGTATAGCGAGGTATAGGTGTATTATTAGTTTTAAATCCACCGGACAATAAAGTGTATTGCTTCCACGCTAGGCCTAAATAAATCAATTCACATAAAAACTATAGTGTTTTCTAAGCTTATTTATATTTATATTGCTTAAATAAGGAAAAATGAAATGGTGCCCCCGGCCCCAAAGGAATGTATATTATGAGTTCAGTGCCCCCGTCCCCTAATGGAATGCTAGAAAAACATCCTAGCCCCACAAGATTTCATACCGGATAATGAAGGATATTTGTGCCAAGTTTGAGTAAGACCCATCCAGCCATTTAAAAGCATTTGTGATACAAAGCTACAAATTAACCCACAAACAAATTTTCACTTATATATATATAATATATATATATATATATATATATATACATATATATATATATACTAGCGAAAACCCGGCATGCGTTGCAATGCCACTCAATGAAAAAAGTGTTTGTGTTTAAATTAAGTTTTAGAATATTTTTTAAAATAGAAAATATTTATTGTTTTGTCCGTCTAGTGCGTACCCAAATAAATTAGACGTTTTTTTCGAAGCGTGGGCAGGCAACATACTGCTGTCCACGTGAGAAGCATGGATTTCAGCAAAATTTAGTCCACACACTTGTAGCGATTGATCCACCCATGCAGTAGCTCTGTTTAAATTATATTTAGATAGCTCAAATAATTATTATTTTTTAAAATAAGGCCCCTGGCCCCAAACGCAAAATTTTAAAATGGTTGTACTTACGTCACACACAAACTGAGATGTCGTTTGTATTTGATTGATTTCTAGCCACCCAAGCAATAGCACTGATTGAAATTATATTTTTATAGCTCATATAAGAAAACAGTTAAGGCCCCAAAAGAATATTTCAAAATGGATAGGTTAATTCATAAACCTTTGCTGCGCACAACAACTTACCAAAGTTTTATCGCAATCGGATGAATGGTATAGGAACGAATACCGAAATTATATTTAGCTCATAAAAAGGGGGAAAACCGAATTTAGGTCCCCGGTCCCAAAACGGAATATTGTAAAATGTGTGTAATAATTCTAAAACATTTGTATTTTTAAAAAACAATTTACAAAATGTTAATCTCTTTTGGATTAATGGTATAGAAGCACATACGGGATATATTTATACACATTAATCTATCTACCCATCTATCTATCTATTTACCTACCTACCTATATATCTATCTGCCTATTTATCTACCTACCAACCAACCTACCTACCTACCTACCTACGAATCTTTCTACCTACCTATCTTTCCATCCATTCATCCACTCCCCATCCACCCCTTCATTCATACATCCTTTCATCAATCCATCCATCCGTCTATCTTTTATCTACATCTCTATCTATCTATCATCTATCCGTTTATTTGTCTGTCTGTCTTTCTGTGTAAAGTGATTGGGTTTTGATATTCATGAGTATAATTATGTAAATGTACATACATTTTGTTAAATTCATTGATTTTCTTAATTGGTTAACTGTGTTTATATGTAAAATGAGAATATAGCTTCTGTTTTTTACAACTGTAATGTAATTGGATTGAAAGATATTGTCATCCAAGTGAACTCAATTTCCTACTATCGATATAAATGTATCGAAGAAGGTTAATTATTGACGCTTATCTTGTGCTGCATTGGGCAAAATGAATGTATAGTGTACTCACCACCCATAGAGTTTAGTTTTGCTGCACCAATTTAATTAAATTGCATATTCCTATTACAATTATTTTTAAATGTAGAGTTTTTACTACTTTATAAATTTCATAAAAGTTTATTTTTGGAATGAATAAAAGGTAAATACTTATTAATTGTTAAAAATACAAAGCTAAATAAGTATTTAAGTTTAGCAATTATTTAAAAATCAATCAATGCTATTTATTAATTTTAATTTTAAGAAAGGGAATGTGCATTATCAGTTTTGTCATGCTCTTTTGTTAAATCAGAGAACTTTTAGCTTTAGCTAAATAGGCAATTCGCACTATGACATCATTTGCGTAATTATTTAGAACTAATTAATTTTAATTTTATTTCGCCTTATTGACAATGCGCTAAAGAACTCACGAACAACAACTGATGTTTAGGTTCTCACGATAAATATGATTACTGTGTATTTTTTTTAATCACATTTTTTTAATTTAATTTTTTTTTCATAACTTTTAAACGCATATAAAATGCTTAAGATAGTTCCTTAGTTGTTTCTTTATATGTATTTGTAATGTATAATATTAATACTTAAACCTTTGCTAAAATAAAAGCGGAAATATATTTTTTTGCGCATGTAAATTTACTCGATTTCCGTAAAATAATAGAAAATAACTATGATTGTTTTTAAGAGTCCGAACGTATCAAAATATTTTCGGGTTTTAAGCGTTATGTCCCTATATCTCATTCTTTTATATATATAATTTAAACTTAATAAAATAGTTTTACAGCCCGGACTAACTCAAATGTAAAGATCATGACTTGACCACGTGCTCCATGTACAGGTTCAAGGAAACACCCCTCCCCCAAAAAAAACCAAAAAAAAAAGAAGTCTAGTGAGCCTGCCTGACGTAATTCCGTCTGCCAGGCTGAACGAAATATAGATTAAAGAAGTGCATACGGGTTTAAACATTTTCTTCACATTGGTCATTCAAATTATGAATGGTGGATAATGATCTTCTCTGTTCACCAGTGAGACCCACAGCATCCCCTGTTCAATCTTTAGTCTGATGCCATATTTGAAGTGTAAACTATGAGAATGCGTGTGTGTAGTAGGTCTGCTTACGCAGACGGGGGTGTAAGAAAACAATGGCGCATGGCCAAAGATTAAAAGCCACGATCGCCTAAACGATTCCACTACACAGACCAATAAAGCCAGAACTCTTAAGCGATTTCGCTACTTTTTACTGACACACCTTTACAGCTACAATTGTTCAGCTACTTATGACTGACACACCATCACAGCTACAATCGTTCAGCTACTTATGACTGACACACCATCACAGCTACAATCGTTCAGCTACTTATGACTAACACACCATCGCAGCTACAATCGTTCAGCTACTTATGACTGACACACCATCAAGCTACAATCGTTCAGCTACTTATGACCGACACACCATCTCAGCTACTTATGACTGACACACCATCTGAGCTACTTATGACCGACACATCATCTCAGCTACTTATGACTGACACATCATCTCAGCTACTTATGACTGACACATCATCTCAGCTACTTATGACTGACACACCATCTCAGCTACTTATGACTGACACATGATCTCAGCTACTTATGACTGACACACCATCTGAGCTACTTATGACTGACACACCATCTCAGCTACTTATGACCGACACACCATCTCAGCTACTTATGACCGACACACCATCTCAGCTACTTATGACTGACACATCATCTCAGCTACTTATGACTGACACACCATCTCAGCTACTTATGACTGACACATCTTCCCATTCAAGACGACTACCAGTGTAAATGTTTAAAATGAGCTGTAAAAAAAAAAACGCAGACAGCATGACGCAGATTTCGATAAGCTTGGTCTTAAACAAGGTTAAGGGTCGGTTCACACGATCAAATTTTTCTTCAAGCATTTTATGCAATTCGTGTATGAAGCTTTGTCACAACTTTCAAATTATACTATTTGATCAAATTCTCCAAAAAAGAACCACGCACAAAATAGTGCGTTCATACAACAATTTGATGCGAAATTTGATCATCTTCATAACGACATCGCTAACCGTGGTGATGATGTGGCACAGCGCCCCCCCCCCCCCCACACCCATTTTTTTTAACCTACAATTGTCGATCGTCGTAAACAAAAATGGTTAAAAGGGAAAAAATAAAAATGAATTAAGTTCTTAAGAGGGAGGGGGTTTCGCGCAACCCACTGTTAGAGACCCCACTGTTAGAGACCCCACTGTTAGAGACCCCACTGTTAGAGACCCCACAATTTGAGATCCCACTGTTAGAGACCCCACTGGCTTAAGTGATCTAGAGGGAGCGGCTTTCGCGCAACCCACTGTTAGAGACCCCACTGTGAGAGACCCCACAATTTGAGATCCCACTGGTAGAGACCCCACTGGCTTAAGTGAGATACAATTTGTAGAGTCTTTAAAAAGTATCCTTAGTCGGAGTCGCATGAACGGAAGTCGTTTTAATTTGTCCCACCGATTTCTATCTAATCATGAGGCAAGCATGTGTGTACGCGTGTTCCACCTAAAACAACAACAAACTGCAACCTCAAAGAGGACCGTGATGTCATGGGGGAAATTTTCCAGGCTCAGCAAAGTACACATGGCACGTGGCAGAGAAGTGACCGGAATTGACGTGTACAGCATTGAATAGTCCCAACGTTGAAGTATTCTTTTTAAAAAAGAAAAAAAAAAGAAAAAGGGACATGATGGTTATTTGTCATTGAGGTGGTAGGTGATGTCAACACTCAATTTAGAACGTTCTAGTGTCATTGCTCATGTCAAGGGGGTTACATTTATGGTCTGGACATAGTTTACATATGTGCATTCTTCTAGGGTGTTGTCATGTGTTTGTGCCCTTATTTTCTATTATTTTTTTATGCCCGAAATTACGATTATTTCGATTCTTCCAAAGATTTAAAGGCTTTTTTAAGTGGAAAAAAATCTTTGCAGTAATAGGCAGATACTTAATAGTGGTTTGGTTGTCTAGATAAAGGTTCTTAAACTTTTTGCATCGCCCCCTCCCCCCCCCCCCCCCCCTTTGATTCAAAATATTTCCCTCACCACCATCTCGAATTCAAAATAGATTTTCCGAAGGTAACATCGCTAACAAAAAAAGTCAAATAAACCTACAATTCTGGGTCTTCCAGCATCCCCTGGCACTGTCTCCTACATCCATTGACACTGTCTCCTACATCCATTGACACTGTCTCCTACATCCATTGACACTGTCTCCTACATCCATTGACACTGTCTCCTACATCCATTGACACTGTCTCCTACATCCATTGACACTGTCTCCTACATCCATTGACACTGTCTCCTACATCCATTGACACTGTCTCCTACATCCATTGACACAGCCCTCTACATCGCATGACACTGTCTACAGAATCCCATAACATTGTCTCCCGCATCACCTGACACTGTCTCCCACATCCCCTGACACTGTCTCCTACATCCACTGACACTTCCTCCAACATCCCCTGACACTGTCTCCCACATCCCCTGACACTGTCTCCCACATCCCCTGACACTTCCTCCAACATCCCCTGGCACTGTCTCCCCCATCCCCTGACACGGTCTCCTGCATCCCCTTACACGCCTTCCGGGAGAGGCAGACAATACTAAAAAAGAACCCCTGATCTAGTTGCACGTTAATTTAATGATAGCAGTACATACAAGCACAGCTGTCTGGTGGTATTTAGCAAAGAACTTTTTCTAAGCACTTTTTTAAAAATAGAAAAATACATCATTAACTTTCTGTCAGTATTTATCACAAAACCTTCTCTCTGTATATTTTTCTTTTTCTCTCTCCTTCTCTCACACCCCCCTACACACACAGAATCTCTCTGCCTTTCTCACTAATTAATTTCCCATTCTTTGTTCTCTTTTAGGACAATGTTATAGTTTTAAGAGATGTATAATTTTATAAGATACCCCACTCAGTGGATAGCTCATCTACATATCACACCCACTCATTGGATAGACCATCCACTTAGATAACCCCGCTATGTGGATATCTCATTCCCGTATTAAATCTTATATTAAGTTAATTATCCACCCCCATATAATTTACCCTCAATGGATTGCCCATCAATATAATACACCACGATACACCACAAACAGTGGATAGTCCTTAAAATAAAACATAAGATGGATAACCAAACCATATAATACACCTCAATCAGTAAATAGACTTTCTTTACAACACGTTACACCCAGTGGATCATCCATCCACACGATACGTCACATTCAATAGATCTTGCGAAAAATTACAAGCATCTCGTAACAAGGATGGGATAATATGCTGCTGTATAAGAATATCGAAACAAAGATGGGATAATATGCTACATTAAAAGCATCTCGTTACAAGTATGGTTAGTGTGCAAGTTATCGTATGTATAATATATATATATATATGATCCTAAACCAGCGATATTGCATGTATCAATCTGTGTATGTGTCGAATACGAAGATTTGACTATATTTGTGTACTAAAACAACGGATCGGGCTATATTTGTGTACTAAAACAAGCGATCAGGCTATATTTGTGTACTAAAACAAGGGATCAGGCTATATTTGTGTACTAAAACAAGATATCAGGCTATTTTTGTGTACTAAAACAAGGGATCAGGCTATATTTGTGTATTAAAACAAGGGATCAGGTATATTTGTGTACTAAAACAAGGGATCAGGCTATATTTGTGTACTAAAACAAGGGATCAGGCTATATTTGTGTACTAAAACAAGGGATCAGGCTATATTTGTGTACTAAAACAAGGGATCAGGCTATATTTGTGTACAAACCAAACACATTATCAGGCTATGTTTGTGTTGCAAACCAAAACAGGCAGACCGAGGGACGCACACACAAAAAGCAATTAAAATAGCTATTGATGAGACATTAACACCCGTGGGCCGTTGGAGTCCAAGGTTTAATGCCCAATGTAAAGCGATGCTGAAGTGTGTAGGCGCACAGACACTCATCAAGTTTTGAATGCTACTATGACGCCCCGCCCCCGCCCCCCCCCCTTTCTTTTTCCTTCCACAATTTTTTTCATTGCCAAATGGCACGAGCACATCTCCTGATATTGTTCTTGCTGTTATTATATGCACAATATATATTTACGTAATGGTACGATTGTTCGAGAGTGCGTGTTGGTATTCTTGTGCACGCACGCGGGCGTGTATCTGGGTGTATGTGTGTATGTGTACGAGCGTGTGCTTGTACCTGCGTGTTTATGTTTGTACATGGCGATTCCTTTGCTCAGACCACTAATAAATGTTGAGCCACTGTACTTATATAAATAAAAGCTTTGTTGTACAGTGGGCCTAAAAGTTTTATAGACTGAAAGACAGTGGTTGTAATACTGTTTGGCAATTTCGCCTCACACACAGTGGGGCCAAAGTACAAGTCTTTACTTATAATTCTGATTAAAAGGTATTGCGTTATGATGGTATAATTTATCAAAATATTCACACAAAGAAAAAATTTAAGAGTACTTTCCATGTCTTCTTCAGTTCCTAAATGTCAGTCTTTGGAAAAAAAATTAAAGATTAATAAAAAATAAAGATAAAGGGGAAGACAATTCTTTAAATTATGGGTTTTGTATAATGTAGTTCATGAAGTTCAGGGTTTCTTTCAGCCATATCACCCGGGGCCTGGGGGGAGCTTTACCCCCCCCCCCCCCGGGGGAAACAAGTGCCCCCCGGAGCAAAATGGGGACAACTATATAACGATTATATATTTTTTATTAAAAACGACTACATTTTTAAAAATATTTTTTAAAGAATAGTGCCTGGGGCCTTTAACCGAATACAATTAGTAAAATCTATGAAAAATCGCTACGTTAGATATATTTATGATCCGTATATAAAATCAAGCTTGTTAAAGGCTTACAGTATTCGATTCATAATATCGTACTGGCCACTCTAGCCGATGTCTTACTTCCTGTAGCTCGCATAATATATCGGTATTTTTAAAGATTTTAATAAAACTGTACAGTGGAACCCCGCTATAACGCGCCCCGACATAACGCGAATTCGGATATAACGCGGTCGTAGCATGGCTCCCGAAATTTTGTATATTCATTCACATGGAGAAAAAAAATCTGGGGATACTGTAAAGCCGCGCATTAACGCGACGCTGCTTTTAACGCGATTTATTTTATGGACCCCGATAATCGCGTTATAGCGGGGTTCCACTGTATTTAAAAATAAGTTCTTGCTAAGTCTCAATCACGCGCAATCTATTTTCAAATTATATTTCATCATAAAAAGCATTACTTTTAAAGTAGGGATAGGTGCTACTTATAAATTGTATCATGGCATTAGTCTTTGAAAAAATAAATATATTTAATCGATTCCATGTGTGTTAAGTAATATAAAACGGAAACTTTAAAAAATTAGATTTTTTTTTTTTTTAAAATTAAGAATTTAACGGGTGCATACAAAAAAGTGGACATCTTATCAATTATTATATCGAGAGCGTTTGTGTTTTCTTTTTAATGTGCTACTTCTGTAACAATGTTTCCTGCACAACAGAGGTTAAAAATGTATAGCCTATATTTATTGTGCCCCACCTATTAGCACGAATTATTGTTATTTTTTATGATGGGAATCTATCAGAAAGCCCCCCTCCCCCACCCCACCCCCCACCCCCCACAAAATTTTTTTTTTTTTTTTTAAATTTGTGAACTAGAATTTCGATTGTCATTTCTATTTAAAAAGTTTGTTGGTACTGGTTTTAGAAAACAATTCGCATTCCTAATTTGTTCAATTTAAAGTAAATTCTGTGAGTTCAGTTTTTTTTTTTGTTTTTTGTTTTTTAAAAAGGCTTTTAAAGTATATCTAAGAGGCAATTTGAAATCTATGTGAAAAATGTTGTGTTGTTTTGAAATTACAAATTAAAATTTCAATCAACTGAGTATGGGACATACAATACTTTATTTGCATACGATTTCCCTTACATAAAATCACACATTAATAAATATATAATGTCTTTTGTAAACAGCTCATGTCTTCTTAAAATAGTTATGCCGCTCCATATACGATTTATAAAAATGGCCAGTTTTCTAAACCCATAAAAATGTATAGACCTTTCTAATTAAAAGTTGTTTTTTTCGTTTTGACTCTGGTAAAATTAGGAAATATTTAAGCATATAAAATCATGTTTGCGATGCTTTTTGGTGATAAAACCCTTTTTAATTTTTTTTTGTGTTGAAAATTCCTTTATTAATTAAGTAGCTACAAAATAATGTAAAAATAAAATAAAAACCATATTACTATTTTTAGTAATATACACAGTTTTTTACACAATCAGGTCAAGCACTTTTTCCGTTTTCCCCCCCTTCTCCTTTTTTGCACCCTGCATTGAAAGATGATAATTAAGAAAATAACATCATCACCACTTTAAACCCCTAAAATATCTGAGGTATCCAGCATCTTAAGGGTTGCTGGGTGCACACGATGGTTCTAAGGTTAAGTGACATCTACATTTTTAAACTAGGATCTCTTCCGTTGCTCTCCAATCAGGTGTAGAATGTTGCAAATCTAAATTCAGATATGTTATAAAATGCATTATGGTAATTTTAAGTTATCAACAATTTTCTGTGGACTCTTGTGCGGATCTTTAGCGACCTGAATGCGGCTCGGCCAGTCGGCCACAAATGGGTTTTGACTCCGACAAACATGGTTCTTAACAAGTTCTTGAAAAGAAATATGGCTCTCAAATTTTTTAAATCGTCCTTCTGCTGATTTTTGGCTCTTTTGACTAATGAGTTTTCCGACCACTAACTAACTTACTTAAGAAAATCAGCAGACCATCGAGCCAAGGCTCATAAAGTCTTCCCCGGCACACCTCCACCGCCCCCAACTGGCATTCAACCACTCCCCCAGTGGTCTTTATTCCAGTCAGGCCGCGAAGCGGCATGCCGAGGGCTCCCCGCCCCTGAGACGGCCCCACCCACCCTTCCACTCGATTGACTATGCGAGTGAGGCCGCATCAGAGAAGGGACGCCTGGCCAGCCGGGGTGATGCTTACACAGCAACCGGGCCGGACTTCCTTGGGCTGGGGTGGATATAATTTACGTCTCTAAAGCCCCCCCTTCCCACCCCGGGGGGACTCGTAGGTGTTAACAGACGCCCTCTAATAGGGTTTACGTGGTTTTCTGCGGCATGACTAATTCACACCGCAGCTGGGAAATGACAAAAAGAGAAGGTTGCCTAGGAGCAGTACCCTCAAGTCCGCATACTTTTCCGACCACTGTAAAAGGCGATTAAGCTAGGGCACAAGCTTACCCTCAATGGCGATACATCTAGAATGAATATAGTTTACATCACACTGGTGCGGAATTTAAGATGTCTATAGTCATTATTATTGTTAATTTTGGCACTCCCCAACCGAAAGTTTGAAATGCAACCTCAAAATTGTCTGCAAGAAACACGAAAGTCAAGTATGCACCAAACTGTACTTTTGCATTTTGAATTCGCCCGACTGTCTTAACACTCTAAATTTCTACACATCTTCACTCACGCTGATCAATGGTACAGTATGGGGTTGATTATAAGCTTGTGCCAAATGATTACTCTGGGGCACGCCACAAACGGAGTGAATTCAGTTTATGTATGACACTAGACGCCATAATGCCTCCCACAAAACCTTAAAAAGGTCCTTCCCCTTTCAAAGAGTGCAATAGAAACATCGAATTCAAGTACTCTCAAAAATACACCTATAGATTTTGAAAAAAAATCAATAAAAATTTGAGTAACAACTGCTCCCCAGACCCCTGCACCGGTCAAGATTAATTGACGCCCACAATTTCCGCCCTACTTTCCAATAAATATGATCGCCGATTTTGGTATCGATAGATACACTGCCTAGTGGCGCATCTAAAACAGCCGCCATGGGCGGGCAAATAGTTTTGTCTTCCTCCCTTTCACGCTACAAACTCTGTAGTTGTCCGAAAATGCCACACTCGCATATAAAGAAAAAGTGACACTTCGCTGGACCCGCCTTATTTCGACGCCACTAGCAAGGGTGTATGCACAGTGTTTGGTGTGAGGGGGCAAGATTCATTTTCACGCCCCTACCAACTCTGAAACTGATTATTTTCAACCATTAAATATCAAAAAGACCTTTAACCCCCCCCCCCCCCCCCCCGCTAGTCTGGCGTCCGAGACATATGCCCCCATCTGCCACCCCTTAGACTGGCAAATGACACAGCCCCCCACCCCCCGGGGAAAAATGTCTGAAAGAAACACTGATGGAGTTTGATATTGTGGAAATTTTTTTTGAAACATACAATACTGATTTTTTAAATGATAATAAGTGACTGCAATTAGGTCACGTAAATAGGCATTATGTAAAACAGGGAATGGGAAAAACTTGAAAATAATTACGAAACAAAACACATTCGCATCCTTATTTATTTTTTCCCCATCCCGGCTAAGAATATATACTATGGTCTATACTAGGATCTATACTAGGATCGATACTAGGATCTTACAAAGTTCAAAAAAGATTCCCTGAATTTCACCAGATCTGTGGAAATTCCCCAAGGTCTGGTAGCACTGATCCACTCGACGTCAACCATTACAGCCTTAAAGACCCAACATGACGGTGAACATTACACACACAAAAAAAAACAACTCGTCCTTGTTTGGGAGTGAATGAGGGGGAGGACAGCGTACCACAGCACCACCACCACCCACCCCCCATTTGATCTTAATTACCACAGCCCACCACCCCCCCCCCTCTCCCCGCTCATATAATTTATTTGAGGGGTCAGTGTCCCATCGGTGTTTCAAATGTAGAACTTCTCACATGCCAACACGTGTTAATCTGATCCAATAGCTTCACAGGAGCCGCCTACAAGAACTGGACACTTGCCGAACGGGGGGGGGGGGGGGGGTTGTTGATGTGTAAAAAAAAAAAAAAAAAAAAAAAAGTATAACAAGAACGCAAGAGATTCACAGAAGTCTATGGTGTGATCTTTAAAAAAAACGGACTCATTTATTCTGTGAGAGTGGGTTGGGGGGGGGGGGGGAGTGAGAGAAAAACAAAACAAAACAACTACAGCTGAGTTCCGGCTTGGTAGCAGATATGACTCCCATTCGGAAACGCCACTGAACAGCTACCAATCAGAAATCTTCTTCTTCGCGGCTATTGGCGATGACGTATGATACCGGAAGACCGTTATAAAAAGTTCCCACTGGAGGATTTGTCACCAGACGAGTAAAGTCAAGTTGTGTAGAGACGAGTGCATTCAAGCAGTAACCAACCAACTGAACGGAAGGAAATCAGGACGAAGATGTCCAAAGCTGCAGGTTTTGTGGTGTGGTGTCTCTTTGCCATGATCACCTCATCGACTTTGGCCCTTGGTGAGTCTTTATGTGACGACATTCAAGAATATATGTCAAGAAATAATTCAGATGTATCTCTATGTATATTTTCAATTTCTAAAAATAAAATCAATGCAATTCCAACAAAATTTATAACAATATATATATATATATTTATATAAATATATATATATATATATATATATATATATATATATATGTATCAATATAGAGATATTTCCTTTTTTAAAAAATAAATCCATTGAAACGATAATGCGGTTAAGTGTAGCCACAGCTGCCCAACTCGTTTACGCCGCTAGATACATGTATTAATTTTCTGTCCTAGTTGCGACCAGTGCACGCCAACCGAATGCACACATCTTTATCGACATGCCCAATATAACTGTGTGCTATCATATTACTTATAATGTATGCTGTGTCCGTCTCAAATTTTTTTTTCCATTTCCTGGCATCTCATTTCCATTGGAGAGAAAATTTCGTTCAACGTTCAGTCCTCATCACATGATGTAAAAAAGATTTAAATTTCCAACAGAAATAATGAATCTAGTTAATTCTTTCTATAACATCCAAGCCGATGGAACCAGGAAAACTTCTGTAAAATTTATTAATACCAATGGGCTACCACCACATATTTTCAAAAAATTAATAATCTGTGTTTAGGTCAAATCAAGTCATTGTAGTCTTCACACAGAGTACAATATACTGTGTTAAGGCTGGTCTCGGACAAATCAACAACAAAAAAAAGCATTTTTAATGGGTTTGATCTTTTTTTACAACAATGACATCAAGTGCCTGTTTTTAATGACTATATAAGTATAGTCCGCGTTTGCATTAGTCAAGACCATTTCTAAATTAGACACTAGTTGAACGCGCTGGCAAAGTAAGAGGGTGTGTTGGTGTGGTCCGTCGCGGGCATCACGGTTTTTTTTGAAGGTGGCGTAATCGATCCATCTCTAATGCTATATATGTTTGATGTAATTAAGTTCTGTGTGATTTTCGTGACAATACAAACTAATTCATTAGTCTACAAATAAAACTGCGAATAAAACTTGGAGCTAAGTTCTGGTTTAAATGCCCCGACGGGTGTTTAGCCAACGACAGCAGTGTTATAAGAAAATTTAATCTAAAACTAGCTACACATTTTTCTTGTCATACATTCTATGGTGACCTAGCCTCACACTTCTATTGTTACACATTCTATGGTGTCCTAGCTTCAAACTTCTATTGTCACACAATCTATGGTGCTCTAGACATACATTCTATGGTGTCATAACTTTACGCTTCTATTGTCGCATACTCGATGGTGTCCTTGGTCCACACTTCTATTGTTACACATTCTTTGGTGTCCTAGCATCACATTTCTATTTTCAAATACTCTATGGCAGGGATTTCAAACTCAAACTTTCCAGGGGGGGGGGGGGGGCGGCGCAATATGTAGAGTCTGAGTGAGACTGGGTCTTATCAAGTATTCCACACAAAAAGCGATTACAAATTTAATAAAGTACAGCTGTTACTATTTCCTCAAACTTTATTAATAACAAATAAAAACATTAAGGTTTCTCAAGAACTAGGCTTCACTTACGTCCTCCTACCCCTTGTATCCAGAGACCGGGCAGCGCCTCTTCTTACACCCCTGAGCAACATTTGGCTATTGTATGGAGAATGAACTTTGATTTTTTTTAATCGTAGGAAAGGCCTTTTTCACTAATCTTATTTTGATAGTGACCACTTTGACAGGCTCGGAATTTCCCTCACTCGTACACATTAGCAGCAATTGTAATAGGGATTCGTTGATGCTGTGTCAGATTGCTACGATTGACACAATTAAGAGTGTGCCTTACCCACTAACTGACATTTTAAAACTTTTGATATATGTACATAAAATATTCAAAGCGTGTTTTCTCAAAACCGCACTCGGTCATATTTGCCTCATAAAATGCTTAAATATAAAAACTTTTTGTCCGATTTTAAAACAGGTTTTAACCATTACACTCAACGTCCAAACCTATACAAACATAATTTTAAAAAATCAGAATTGGACTAGTCGATGAGATTCGACTGAAACCGTCGCGGAAGTATTATTGAAGTATTGTGCCAACACCACGCATAATCCGCTTATATGACTTCCACCACATTTATGTAATCATCTACTATATAAAGCTCATTTTGACCATGTCTGTTTGTTTGTAAATGGATAGATTTATCACAAGAAACCCAAACAATGGATTGCAACCAAATTTAACATCGTCATTCCTCCTGACCTATTGATGGTTCTTGGAAAGTTTAGTTATCCCAAAAGCTATAATTTAAAAATCGTAGAGGGTGAAAGGTAATCTCTTATATATATTTTGCTGTTGGTGTGCCCAGCGTTTGTTGCGGACATTTTCCCCCGGGGGTTGGGGGCGGGCGGAATTCAAATATTCGGTGGTGAGGCAGTGCCAGTTTCCATAGCCAGAGGCGTAACTAATGGGAGGCAGATTTGAATGCGTCTGGGGCGTCAGACTAGCAAAAGGGGGAAGGGGCTAAATGGGCTTCGATGGTATTTAATGGTTGAAAATAATTGGTTTCAGAGTTTCGAGGCGGGGGGGGGGGGGGGGGGGGGGGTGAATCTTGTCCCCTGACGCCAAACGCCATAAATACACCCCTGCTAGTGACGCTGGAATAGGTCGGATGGGCTGTTTCACCCAGGAGTCACGTTTTTCTGTATATGCTGATGTGACATTATGGACAACTGTAGACATTGTATCGTGAAAGGAAGATGGCAAAAATATTTGCCGCCCTTGGTGGCACTAATAGTAGCTACGCCTCCAGCCAGTGTATCTATCCAGGGGTGTAGCTATAAAAAATAGGTTTGGTGTCACCCGGTGCGGTAAACTTGTGGTGTAAGCCACCCCCAAACCCCCCCGCCCCCCACCCCCCCAGGCGCGACTTCTAAGATGAATTTCTTCCCGTTTAAATAAGTCCACAGTATAACAATGTCAAGAATAAAAACAAATGAACCGAAAGTCAGAAAGTCAATGTATTTAAGAACTTAACGACTTTAAGTTATAGCTTTTTAAAAATTAAATTTAGTTTATTTACATTTGTTCCTTCCTGGTCTTCAAAGCTGCAAAAGCTGTCAATCACTTGATCAAAATAATTTCCTTCACATCATCACATTATCACTTTCAATTGATAGACGAGCCAGATCAGAAAGCCTTGACTGTCCCTCGGTGGATCGTAAATAGTTTTTAATAAGCCTTAGTTTTGAAAATGTCCGCTCACATGAGGCCAAAGACACACAGATCTTAATTAAAAATAAAAGGCTTAGCGAGATTATTGGAAGAGATTCTAGGAAGTCCCATTCAGCTATGAATTTCAAAACATCAAATACTGACCAGTCTATGACTTTGTGAAATTCGATATCAGGTGTCTTTATATGAACTTTTAATAAAGAACGCAGAGCATTGTGTGCTCTGTTAATATGCAATATTTCAATTTAGTATCATCCCTCTGAGATGGTGTCACCCGGTGCGGTCCGCAACCCCCGCACCTCCTAACTACGCCACTAACTAACACACATATTCTGGTGAGGGCCTGAGATTACTCTCTTAAGGCCCCGGCTAGTAAATTGGCAATCAACTCCATCTGCTGAGCTGTGCCATACAACATTTTCCTCACATAGGGTTCCCCCTCCGCCCTGGCCTCCCCCGGAAACTCCAGTGAGGGACATTCGGTCAACAGATGCGCCAGCGTTTCCGGGACCAGGTTGCAATGCCGGCAGGTGGGATCCCGATTGTTGTCTAGACGCCAGAAATACGTGCCTATGGGGCAATGCTCGGTGCGCATTTGCGTCACTAAACTCTGCTGCTTTCGGCCTAACCCCCACCATGGGTCTTGTTTGCTATGAGTTTGCATGTTCGAATAGACGCCTCTTGCGGTCGTATTGTCCGCCCACTGCCTGTACCACTTTTTCCTAAAATGGTTCGCCAGCCAGTTCTTTATTCCCAATCCAGTCATTGGTGTTTCTGGCTGAGGCTGGGCGGCCCCGGTCTTCGCATGAGTGTCCGCTTTCTCGTTGCCACTGATGTTGACGTGGCCAAGGATCCATTGCACTGTCACCGTGCCTCCTATTTTGCCGAGTTTGCATACGTCATCTAAGATGACGTCAACCATGTGTGTGCTACCCTGTCTCTTTACCAAGATCTCGAGAGCAGATCTTGAGTCCGAGAACACGACTACATCGAGTCCCGCAAGCTCATTCTCTTTCAGTGTGTGATACACGCTCTCCAGTGCCCTGTGTATAGCCTCCAGCTTTTTGTGTTGGTCGATGTTTACCAAGGATGTCATTGGCTGTGTCCATCACAGCTGTGTTGAAGTTATCAATCATTGTGTCCATGTCTGAACAGTCGGCATCTATAATGTTAAGCGCTGCAAATGTTCCTCCTATCATTGCTTGGAAGGCTTCTGCTATTTTAGGATCCTTCAGCTTTTCAAGATCGAATTTTATTCTGGTATATCCTTTTTTATTTACCCTCTTTAAGTGCAGCCTAAATGACTAGATCGTGGTCACTTCCAATGTCAGCTCCTGGGAAGCTGCGAGTCTTTGCAATGTTTATACTAGACCGGAAACGTGTTTGCAACATGATATAATCAATCTGATTGTGATGTTTCCCATTGGGGCTATGCCATGTGGTTTTCCTGGATATTTTATGTTCACCCAGTTTGTTGGCAATGTCTAACATGGAATCCACAGGGAAAAAGAAAGAGAGGAAGACCTAAGAATACATGGAGACGTGAACTAGAGACAGACACGCAAAATATGGGATACAACTGGAAGCAATTGGAAAGGAAAGCACAGGACCGGGATGAGTGGAAAATTCTTGTGGACGGCCTATGCCCCAGACGGGGTAAAAAGGCATAAGAAAGAAGAAGAAGAAGTTTGTTGGCCAGTATGAGTTCATTGAAGCTGGCGAATTCCAAGAGCCTCAGACCTCTCTCGTTTGAAGTTGCGTTACAGTGGCGTCCACACGTTCCTTTCCAGTTTGCATAGGCATCTTCTCCTACTTCTGCATTCCAATCACCTTGAACAACAAGAATGTCTTCTTGGGGGTTTGGTTCAGCACATCTTGGAGTTGATGGTAGAAGTCATCCACTTCTGCGTCATCATAATCTGAAGTTGGTGCATACGCTTGTACGATGGTGATGTTGAACGGTGTTGCCCTTAGACGGAGATTGATGAGTCTGCTCGAAATATGTCGACAGCTCATAATACTGTTCTTAATGTTTTTATGGACGAGGAAGCCAACTCCTTGTTCGTGTGTGTCCTCCCGTCCACTAAAATATAGTCTGTGGCTTTCTTGGGTCGATGTTTCTCCAAAGTTTTTCCATCTCATTTCGCACAGACCTAGGATGTCCCATCTGTATCTGTTCATTTCATGCACTAATTCCTCCACCTTGCCCGTTTCTTTCAACGACCTCACGTTCCAGGTACCTATCGTAATGTTATTCCTGGCACTGATATTGTTTTTTGCCTGATCAGTTGCATACTTTCCACCTCCGTTCTGGTCAGAGACGGTAGGCGCGGCCCTTGGTAACCCGGGCGACGGCCGAGCCGGTATGGATTGTGAATCTGGTCTCATGTACATTTAGCGTAACTAGGGCAGTTGTCGCATGGCGGCGCCCATCCCTCTCCATGCCATTTATAATTAATTAATTTTATGTATTATCATGACTAGATCATTTTTAGTAGTTTCCCTTTCTTACCGAAGTGTTTGCACTCCGAGATATTGTGTCGTGGCATAAACTACACAATTTCCAGTTCATTGTATCTCAAGAACAAATGTTCCCACTTTCGTTAGTCGATCTCGAATACCTTTTCCGCTTATAGGCTGTCTTCCGAATACTTTTATCCGCTTTCTTCCCTTTTACTTATTTACTTATTTGTACGTTTTATGAACATTGCCCACTTGCTAGGCATGTTGCAGTTTGAATTTTCATTTGGGGACCACAACAATTTCTGATGTCAGCCATCTTGTTGTTAACCGGAAGTTTTTTTTACGTTGTAACATTACTTGTTCAGAAAGCACCGTGAGAAATGAAGTGAGACGAGTGCACGCTGGTCAAATGATCCACATCAACTGCAGTCTACGTGTGTGTGACGGGATGTTGAGAGGGGGCGTGGCGGAGATACGTCTGACAAAATGGAGAATGGCTAAACAAAATGTATTACAACTAGCCACTCTGAGGACCAACGCAATGCCGGTAAAGTACTTGTTGATTTCCAAGTGATACAAAACACGTTTACTTCCAGATATTTTAATGCGGTCGGGCAGTGAAAGAAAAAAAATAGGCAGCACTTGAGACAAAGCGTAAACTTTGTGAACTACCTCAACAACTCGGTACCAATGCGATATGTCAGGGACACTGTATTCTTTTCTTCTTCTTCTGTCGCCTTCCAGCAGGTGGCCAACAACTTATTTTTGGGGGTCGTATACTGACTGATAAAGTCTTATTTCCTCGTCCCCAGTGTCCCTTCTTGTTTTACAAAGTAGGTAATAGTCTGTTACCTAATGTATTTTGATAAACTAATTGTCAAAATGACGAAACGCTGGATAAATGAATAGATCCATACATAAAAATAAGGGGTTTTGTATTGTGGGTTGGTGTATAACTTGATTGAGGGTGGAGGGATAAGTGTTTTGATAGATGCGTGAATGGGTAGCTGGGTTGAAAGAAAGATGTGTGGATGGTTAGATGGAGGATGATAGACTGAAACTTAATGGTCTGAATAGATAGTTTTGATATAACACTGATTTTCTATCAGGATACAAAAAGTTACGAAAGAGTCCCCGTAGTATCACGTGCAAATGATATAAATGTAACGGAGAGCCAAATGGAACTGAGTCTAGAGATGAGCACTCCAGACGTTGAAACAGGCGACGCGTACCAGTGTGATATCTTCTTCTGGAAATTCGAAAAGATGGAGAACGTCAGCTGTATAACACAGCTGGAGGTCACGCATGGTTAGTTGCTTTTTTTTAAATCACATCCTTAACTATGCTTGTCTTATCGCCCATATAAAGCCACTTTAACTTTAAACTAACTTTTTGTTAACGATCTACCTGTTTAAAGATGATTACATTTTTGATGAGGTCCCTTACACTGGAGAGCCTTATGGGTCACGTTGAGGTGAAAATGAATCTTTGGTTGTTCTCTTAGAAACACACAATATTTATCGTGAATAATATCGGTGCATTCCCGATAAACAAAAACAGCAGTACAACACATTGCTGTGTAATCTGTCTCTGTAATTAATTTTAATGTTTTATAGATTAAAACTATCTAATTGGCGATTCGACTATTGTAAATGAATTATTTAAACATTATTAATTAGTATTTGTATCCTAAGATCAGATATTGATTCACCATCCCCCCAACCAAAGAAAAAATATTTTACAAATTGTAAAATAATTACAAAAATAATGTGAAGCTCCTTAATTACCTATTAATTTTAAGATATTGTACAGCTTTCTCGCCAAGTCACACAGCATTGTTGAGACACTAAATGTACCCAGAGGAAAGTTACTCGGCATTTGTAATCGTATCAAACTCTCAAATAATTGATAAAGCAAATGACGCATTAACTTCATTTCTCATTTGTTTGATTTTTATATTAAAAACGCCCTTGCTTGTTGATTTCTTTACTAGTTGAAAATTCATCGAATATTAATGGAACTTTGGATTTCGGCCTCGTTCCCATCTTCTTCTACCTTCCACGATAATTACCTCTACCATCTCTCCCTCGTCTCTCAGCTTCGTTTCGTCTGTACACCTTTACATCGTACTAAAAATAACCTAGGAAGGTTTCCTTTTAGCTACACTCTTTTACTACTAAACCCTCCCCCCTTCTCTCACCAAAAGCTTCTCTACAATTAACACAGTTCTTTTTAATGTCTATTCTTTATAAATATTACTTGATGGGTATTTGATTTTTTTTTTAAAAAAATGGACACACACGGAAACACAACAGAAATAGTTAAAATATAAAAATAGAATAAACTAAAACATTTCATTCCAATATCGTTATCTACTTCGCCCTGAAGTAATGCTCTCCCCATATTTCTATTCAGAAAATTATTGCGAAAAAATAACCTTTAAAATATTACTGTTGTAAGTAATAAAGCCAATATTTTATTCGTTTTACCACAATTTTCCCTGGCACGTGTGAAGAGTGCTTGTATTACCACGTAACCAAAACGCGATCAAAGTTTCCCCTGGGATATGAAGAAATTTTGTTTTTTTCCAATATCCAGCATCCTCTACCTTACCCGAATCTACAACTGGCGTCACTCGGGGTGTCTCTGCTAATGACCAAGGAGCGTCACCTCAGGACCAAGGAGCGTCGCCTCAGATACCACCAACTGATGAACGTAAGATGTCGGGGTCAGTGTCCTTGCCGATGGTCGGTGTCGGAATGATGGTCGTATCCATTCTTCTCCACTCCACTACGTTAATCCTCATCATCCTCATGTACATCAGACATTCGTCTGGAGTCTTCCTTCAGCAGACCACCCAGCTGCCACCTAAACCTGACAGTAAGTGAAATCAATTTTGTTTTTGTTGAGATCCCCAGATGTACTGTGAAATGATTTCAGGTCTTGCCAAGCGGATCTTTCATTATTCCACCGATCTTCCCGGCACCGTATTGAGATCTCATGAACAGCGACAACAGGCTTCGTAACCCGGATGTAAAAGATATTCTTCTTTGATCTAAGCCCTAAGGGCCAAGACGTGATTTCCTTACGCGAAATTACCTAATGTAGTAATAACTTTCTACTTGGTCAAGCTAGAACATATTAAATATATGTATATGTCCATCCATCCATCAGTTAATTTTTCTACATATCTATAAACCTTTCTACATAACTAACTAACTACCTACCTAACCGAATGTCTGCTTAACTACCCACCGTCATATATAGTTATATACCGACCTACCTACCTGCCCAACTATCTATCTATCGATCTGTCTATCCATCCACCTTTTATACCCCACATCACATAACCACTCACTCCAATTCTCAAACAAATACTCACAGATTTAAGTTTAAACATTCATAAAAATTACTCCCACATCGTCCAGTCATGCAACATGACGATAGCACAGGAAATCCAGGTCACATAGTTCATCAATCAGTACACACTACAACAATAATCGTCAGTACACTCGTACTGTCACACCACCAACCCACCAACCCACTTATCCATCCATCCGTCCATCCATTCATCTATCTATCCATCAATGGATCCACACACCTACCCACCAAGATACCCAACCGTACATACAACCATACACACACAACACACGTAGAAACACACACCTACCCACCTACCTAAATACACACCTAACAACCTACATCCATAAATACCTAAATACATACATACATATTTACCTATACTTACCTACCCGCACACATAAACACACAAACACACGCATACACACATCCGTTATACATACATACATACATTACATACATACATACATACATACATACTATTACGGACCGTTATGAATTGAGAATTTAATCTCTTAATTTTAGAATATGGCTCGTTCTAGAAACGGTCCATAATAAAGGACGATACCAACATTTAAAAATAATAACAAATAAAACGACAATCAAGGCCAGAGCTAATTACAATTAATAACTTTTTAATTTGTGAACATCAATTAAATAATAACAGCAAGAGAAATATGATTAAAATTATAAACTTACAGATTTGCTGGTACCGGTACTGTATATAAAAATACAAATGAGCACAAAATTGTACGAGGAAATAAAAATCTCTACACACAACAAAGTATAATGACACATAGCATGCCTCGTAATCAAGGAAAGGAAAAATCTCTCTCTCGTCATTTATTCTTATCCCTTTTATACCCAGTTTCAGATGATCATTCTGGAAAAAGGAATACGCAGTCTTACTGCTTCCCGCATTCTCTCGAATATCACTTTAGGAAATGGCGTCAGCGGGCCGTCGAGCTTACGCTCCTTATGCCCTCCCCGGCGCCCACCCGCACCTGCCGGCCGCCTCGGCGGCAGGCCGTGCGGAAGGGCGCCAGAGACCTCCCCGGGCGTGGAGCGTCCCCGTCCGCAACCGCTCGATCGGGTCCGCCGGCGGAGACCCTCCCCGCCCGGAGACATCTGGTCGACCAAAAACGCTGTGTTTCAAGCGTCCGTAGTCCACTCTCCCAGGGGCCGGGACGGTAAATTAACGTCCTAATATCTCCCCCCACCCGTCCCGGGGAAGCATCGGACGCCCTCTAAGAGGGATTCTACAGTGGGTTTCCACCTCGCGACTAATTCGCGAAATAGCTGGGACGAAACGGTTGCCTAGGAGCAGCTTTCTCAGGGCTGCATATTTAGAATCACCGGCCATAGGCTTCCACCACAGCCTATGGCCTCATATCCCTTAACGGCAACTTGTAATCATGATCCCTACCCTGTGTTTGCCTTTTCTTCCCCCTGTGAAACATTCTCTAGAACGTTCTATCATGTTCCACAGAAACGGACGATAGTAAACAAAAGTATCAACAAAGGGATATTTTTTTCTAGCCGCCCCAACACGGGACCGACTTGAAAGAGGTCATGCACGTGGAAGGCGGGCAAAGAGTGTCTCAAAATACGTCATCACTCATAACACATACATACATACATACATACATACATACATACATACATACATACATACATACATGCATGCATACATACATACATACATATATACATACATACATACATACATACATAGATACATACATACATACATACATACATACATACATACATACATACATACATACATACATACATACATACATACATACATACATACATACACACATACATACATACATACATACATACATACATACATACATACATACATACATACATACATACATACATACACACATACATACATACATACACACACACATACATACATACACACATACATACATACATACCCAACAACCCAAAAATCCATCAATCTATCAATCCATCAATCTATCTAATCTATCTTTTGAAGGCCTCGCGCAAACAGAATTTTAAATAAATAAATTTAGCTCTCGCAAAATAATTAATCATATAAAAATTGTAACAAGATAGAGTTCACGAAATTAAATATCATGAATGACGCACGGTCATTACTCAAATAGAGGAGATATCTATCATGTCATTTTAAGGGAATAAGGCAAACAGTGTAAGGGAAATGTTGCAACATTTCTCTTCTTATTTAGATCTTTGCTTCATAATTCAGAACAATGTGGGATACAAATAGTGCACAGGTGATTATGGCTTGATAGAGAGCTTGACATTATTATTATTACGTTGGTCTTATAAAGCGCGGTATCCCAGCCTAGGGCTGGGCTCACCGCAGTTCACATAAAAATATTGGCAATAATAAACATGACATTAAAACGTTTACACGCATATAGTTAATTCAAAATTATTTACATGTCAAGCCATGGACTGCATTCAGCGGCATTGTTTATAGGTCAGAGTGGGGTTGCAATCGGTCGGGATAGTATAATTTGAATAAATATGTCTTGAGTGCTGTTTTGAAGGCCTGGATGGTCCGTATATTGCGGATGTGCAATGGGGGCGAATTCCCTTGTTTGGGTGCGCAGAATTATCGTTCACCGTATGTTTTAGTGCGTGTCTTGGGAACAGAAAGAATACGCGTGTCTGCAGAGGAGCGAAGCTGTCGAAAGGGTGAATAGACAGAAAGTAGTTCGGTTAGATAGGAAAGGTAGGAATCCGAGAAAAAATTGTGCCTGTATAATGAGCCTATGAAGTGAGTGGAGTAGTGGGATGACGTGATCACGTTTTTATTTAGCCTTTAGAATCAGCCTAGTAACTGAGTTTTGAACCTTTTGTAGTTTTTCTATAAGTTTTATGGTGTAACTGACAGAAGACTGTTGCAATAGTCAAGACGAGAGATAACAAGTGCACACACTTGGATTTTTGTTGCGCTAACTGTGAGGTAGTGGTGGATGGAGCTGATCTGACATTATTCCTTCCATGCTGCAATCTTGTTTTTGTCCCCCCCCCCCCCCCCCCACGAAATGTGTAGATCCATGACATCTTGGACCAGGCCCTCCAAAATATTTCAACTTTATGAAAAATTAAAAAAAAAAATTCTTGCGACTTTTCAGCTTATTCATGTGGCGTACAGCCCTTGTACGGCTTTGTCCTGCCTAAACACTTCCTACCTGTCATACTTAACAGATGCGTTTGTTTCATGCTTGGATTCTAAGCAGCTTAGATGTTTTCCATGTAAGCCCAAGTCTGCTTTTGAGGCGTTTTCCTCTGGGGTTTCGGTGGTGGACCCTCTTCACTCGTCTGTCATTGACATTCAATTTAAGTGTCCGTCCAGTGTAACTTGGCCATTTTTATTTCTAGCGTGGGATCCTGTTATAGTCCATACAAGTAAAGATTAGTTCATATTCTCAATCCATATTGATCCATTGCTGCTCCGTTTATGTTTAAGGAGAACTTGTTCACTCCCATGTTTTAGAGGTTTTATGCCGTTTTTTGTTAGGGTCCAAGTTTCATTGGCGTATGTTTCTACTGTTCTGATTACAGTTTTTTTATAAAGTTTTCTTTCTTATTTCCACTTAATGTTTGACTTTTGAGTTTTTGTAACTATATTATTTTTTTAATTATTTCTGTATTAGGTCTTTTCTTTACTTTATTAAGGATCCAAGACATTTTAATTTAATTACTTCTTTTCAAAGGTATGGTTTCTAATTTTAATGGTTTCCTCTGTTTTATCTTCTCTTAAACAAGTCATGTTTTTTTTTAAAATTTTTTTTTGGTTACTTACTTCCAGCCCTGCTTGCAAAGATGCGTCGACTAATTTAATACAATCTTTTAATACGTCTTTACCACTTTTACCTAATAGTGCTGTCATCGGCATATGCAAGAAACTGAAAGGTTTGGTTATAGAGAGTGACCACTGGTTGTGGGTCATGATTTTTCCTCAGAATTTAACCCGTATCTGTTCCTCTGGTGTCTGTATGTATTAGGGCATAGCCTGGGTGCAGTTCTTACGCCTGATTCATCCGAGTTTGGGTGTTAAAAAATTGGTATCTGATCATTCAATTTAACGTTTTCCATCCAATGGGAAAGTGAAAAGTCGTGTTCATAACCAGTAGCAATCACGAATGCATCAAAGCTGAATGTTTTTAAACACGAATAGCTTAATAATATAATTTTTCCCCATGCTGCTGTATTCACAATTTTTAGAGCCGTGAAACCCTTATAACATTTGCTAAGTTTTTTGCGAACTACAACCAGAAATATACCTTGAAAGTTGAAAAAAATAATATGTGTTGTGAATGGGTGGTGCAGATTTATTTTCTAGATTAATTTTATTGTAATTTTGATTGTGGATGGAAGGTAGAAGATGTAAGGGCTAAGAAGGGTGGGGGAGTGTTAGGTAGAGGGGGCTCTGTAAGTCAGCAAGTGCTTACCACTCGATCATGGTGAATTTTTTCCCTTAAGTATAGTTAGGACTTAGGACCGAAAGATATGATTGTTTTGTTCACCAATCTGTCAGAATTTACAAGCGTGCTCCCCCCCCCCCCCCAGAGTGACTGATAAATCTAAATTATCACTAATTAAGCTATTATTGGTATACAATGGCTGATTTTTGTGCTAGAGAAATACTTTCAATGTCTTGTTTCTAAATTGTTCTTATTGTAAAGTGCTGTCGTGGTTAAATATTTATTTATTTGCTGAAACTGAAAAGGTACACTGTAATTTTTAAAAAAACACCTTTAGTGTAGTAACTGTATTTATATTCCTTATCGAGTGTATGTTATATTCGTAACATTTCTCAAATAAGTAACTAATTGTACAAATCTGATTAGTCGTTGAACCTTATATCTCTGAATCCACATTGGAAGTCACCGAGTATTTCTTTAATGTACGGCTGTAGCCTTTTGGCAATTAGATTTTCAGTACTTTGTATGTTACATTTAATAGGGAAATTCTTTAGAAGTTTGTGCATTGACGTTTTGAACCTATCTTGTGTATTGGGGATATTAGTGCTGGTTCCCTTTCTGATGGAATTTCCTCTTCTTTCCAGATTTTTGTAAAAGTGTATGTTTCTTAGTGTGTGGTTTTCGTCCTCCATATTGATTACGTTTTGCTGTAATGAGGTCTTTTCAAGCGGCTTTTTGGTTGTTTACAGAAATTGTTTAGTTCTTTAGTTTTTTTCCAAAGTTAATGTTTATTTGGGTGTATGGTCCTCCATGTGGCTATTGATAATCTTCATCTGGTCGTTGTCTGCATTTAGTATACCCATAAAATATGCAGACCCAACTGTCCAGCAATTTACACTTTTCAGTACTTGATTCGACGTCGTTTCTCTCACACATAAGAAGTCTGGCTGGATATACAATCTTTTCGTTCTTTAATTCAATATACATTTCTCTGATATTTCTCTCTTGACAAGACTTTAGTGTCTTTTCTTTTTAGCTTATTCCATTCCTTTTTTTTTCACTTCTTGTAAACTTTTACCGCTTTTCTTCTGGCTTTATTGTAGTATTGTGTCACATCTCTAGTTTCCGTTTGCATCCTGGCCATTCGTGCCTTGTTCCTTTCTTTGAGTCTCTCTGCATTCATTATCAAACCAGCTACTCTATTGTTAGTTTGCTGAAATTCTACCATTTCTCATGCTGGTCCTTTCATACCATTTTTTTCTGTCCTATCCCACTGCGTTTATGTTGTTTTCCCTGTATACTTCCTCCTGTGATGCTTCAAGTTGTGCATGTACTTAATTGTGTGGTTTTTTTTAAAGTGTTGGTCTTTGGTTAGTTTTTGTTAATCATATATTTTTGTTCTCATTGATTTCGGCCATTGCGTGTTATACTTACTCTATGATTACAAGTAGGTGAACAAAGTCTGTATGAGCTCCGCCATACCTTCTCGCGTCTAGTATGTCTGATCCATGCTTCGGATCGGTAAGATTGGATCATGGACTTGGTCATTCTATATTTTGTTTAAAAAGACCTGTTAAGCAATCTTCACCACATTTTAGGAATTAGGAAGTGAATGTAAACCAAAATACGTGCATTTTATCAACTTCAAAAATTTACAATAAAAAAGTGAAGTGAATTAAAAATGAATGGTGTGTCTTTTATTTCCTTATTTATCTCACTTAAATATCATTTAATATGAGAATTTTAATTTAAAATTCACTTCCATTACTCTATTTCCCTTCATTGCAGCAATAGAGGAGATGGTTGCTAAGGAGCCCATATATAGTGTCATAAAGAAATGAAATACTCTACATAAAGCGGACCGGACATCCACGGAGATCGTGTTGGACCATGGGCAGAATGAACGTCGAACCTTGTTAAACGTTGAATTTAAAAAATAATAATAATAAAAAAAAGAAGTTTATTTGTACTTTTGCTTCCAATCAGATTGTTCATTTTTAATTTTCATTTCATATCATGTGGTAGTCAGCATTTGTTTAAGTTTTCATGTTGCTTTGTGAGAGATGCTTCAAATTGTTTCTTTAATCAGTTTTAATCTTTTGGTAATAGTGCCGCACACACCAGTCGGCTGACTTGTTGAGCATGTTCTATGTTGGAAAAACCTACTTTAACCATTGGTAATTTACAAATATATTGTATGTATATCAGACTGAGATGCAGCCTTCATAAAAATACACCACATTATAAAAGGAAACTGATATCTCTTATCCATTGCGTAAAATCTAATCCTTGGTACAGATTTTAGTTTCATAATTATTTTAAATTATTGTTGATGAGAAAGAGCACACGAATGCTTAGTGTAAATTTGCGACTGACTACAGTAAATTTTAGTGATACTTGGCTTTGTGCACGCAGTTCGAAATCGCACAGTTTATTGCCCAGATAAACTCACACATAAAAGTATGTTTTTTTTCATTATCTGAACTTCATAAAAATAAGTGGAATGATTCAGAAAAGTGATATATCTGAAATTGTTTGAAATGAACCTGCTTGATAAGATCTCTAATATGTACGAAACTAATTTGATCGAATTTGATGTTGTTCTAATTTGATCGAATTTGATGTTGTTCTAATTTGATCGAATTTGATGTTGTTCGAACGAAAGTTTGGTAGAACTGAATTCTGTTCAATTACCGGAAAAGAAAATAATTCTTAAATTCATAAAAACGTTTACATTCCCCCCCCCCCCCCACCTTTTTTTTTTTCATTAAAAATCCTTTTTTAAAAATTACGCTGAACTAATTTCATTTAGAACAAACTTTGTTCGAACAAATCTTCGCTTAAAACAACACTCCATCGTACTCATATCCGGTAACCTTATCACGAGTGTTAGCCTCTCCTCCAGATTTCCATCTTGGACCTCCCCAAATCCTCCTTGTACCAGACTGTTCAGAGAAACCTCTACAATTCAGGAGGGTTTTTGTTTTATTTAAAAAAGTGGAAGCTTGTTTTCCTGACATTTCCTTTCTTCACGTTTCAGCATAGGGGGCGTCCATAAGGGGCATCCAAAGAAAGCGTCCATAGGAGGCATTTATAGGGGGGCGTCCATAGGGGGCGTTGATTAATTATGTCAATAAAATAGAGGTGGGAAGGAGGTTTGAAAATGTTTGATAGTTGTTGACAAGGGGGAGGGAAAAGGGGGGGGGGGGTAGATTAGTTTTCTCTACCAAAATTTTAATCTTAAAATTTGACTGGTTTTTACATTATTTAAAAAAAATTATGAGTGTAAATTAGTGTAATTAGTAATATAATTTTTTGGCTTTTAGCAATATAACATTTATTTAATGTGTGTCTGTCTGTGTACTGAAGATGGCTGGTCAGAATGTTAGCACACTTTGTTAGTGCAAGAGAAGTCAAAAGTTGGCCTCTCTTCGCCAAAGTATTCTGTTTGGCGAAAATGACTAGGGCGGTTTGTTTGCGATCATGTTGCAGGTATGGAACAAGGACAAGGTTCAAGTGTCATGTGCAGTCAAGATAATTGATAGTGATAAAGTAGGAATACGATATTTTAAGAATTGGGGGAAAATAAAATTAGTAACAATAATAACATCGCTGCTTGAACGGATTTGCAAAAACTGTAACATCTATTTTGCATCACAAGTCATGTTAAAATAGCATGTTCAACAGCACTGACAATGCATAAGAAATTACCACCTGCTCCTCAACAAAAAAGGATTCGATCAATGCGAGTAGCTGCCAGGAGACAGAGAGGGCAATTATTGCTCACACCGGCAATGCTTCTATTTTAAGTGCTGAATGGTTAGGTGAGGATGATGTTGACTTGTCTGGTATATCAGTTTCGTATGATGAAAATGATAAATCAGCTACTTTAGACTATGCCCACCAGGGGCGTCATTTCAGGGTTTTTTCTATGGTGGGGGTCGGCAAAGCCAAAACTTGGTAGTACATAGCAATTTTAAATAAAACATACAAATGTAGGGGGGAAATGCCCCCTGCCCTACCCAAATGATGTCACTGATGCCCATTGTTACGATAGTGCAACACCTGGCTACTCCATGGAAAGATGATAGCAGCTAGAAACTATGCTATAATTGTCAGCTTTTCTGACACTAATATTTATACCACAAACAATGATATTTAGTCTTTTACAACCTTTTAATTGATTCTGCATTATACAATTTAAGTGTAAAAACTTTTCAACTTTTTGATTAACACGCTAAAGATGTAATAAAATGTTTTTCCTTCAATTTTGTGGGGAAACGGGCAAGCCTTTATCCAGTTCGGGCCTCTGAAAAGTGCCATGGTTGTCCCCCACCCCTTTTTGGTGCGGGCCTGTGATATCGTTTACAGTTATTTTAACAATCAACATGAATTTCAATTTCATTTCGCTATATTAACAAATCATTAATAAACAACAGATGCACGGGTATTCCGGATAAGTGGGAGGACGAATTAATAAAAGTTAAACAAAAATTAAAATGATCGGATGATAAAAAAAAATATTTTAACTTTCAAATTCGGATAAAATAACTCTGTACTTATTTTCTTAAATTTATGTCTAATCTATAATAATATTACTTAAACATATCCTTAAATATAAGAAAGATGTATTTTATTTCTGTAAAATAATAGAAATACCCTATCGTTCTTTTTTAATAATTCAAATGTATTTAGATTGATTAGTTTTTTAAAGCGTTTTATGGTCAGAATTGATTATTCTTATATATACACATTATTGTTTCTTTGAACAAAAACAAATCTCACTCTTATCTTTGCACTTATTTAATTATTTCATTAAATGTGTCAAGAATTTTTATATTACATTTAGCTAACGTATATTTAATGTTGTATATATACATCATTAGTACGTATATAAAATGTTAGTTATAAAAGAAGATAATTTTAACTATATTCTTAGTGTTACGAAAACAATTAAAATACTATTATAAAAAAATATGTGCTTTAGAACTAAACATTTTAATGAAAATATCAAAAAAATTAAATTTCTAAACATTTTAATGAAAATATTTTTAAAAATTAAATTTCTAAACATTTTAATGAAAATATATTAATTTTTTTTTTAATAATTTAAACGCTACACACTTGATATTATTTCTCATCAGTCACACCAGGAGTCTTTCATAATATAAGACTGATGATTTTGTCTTGGTAAGACTGAATGACAACTAGATAAAAATCAAACTACGTTTCGACTGAAGGCCTTCCTGATAAAACACAACAAAATCAAAAGCAACCGAAGCAGGCAGGCAGGTGGGTAAGGGGGTTCCTACGTCTGTGTCTAGAAAGGCAAACTAACAGGTAGGAAGGCAAGTGGGAATTTAGGTACGTACATGTGTAGGAAGAGAAGATAGACAGACAGACGGACAGAGAGACTAAGAGACATACAGGCATTCAGAGAGGCGAGAGACAGACATATAGACACACAAGTAGGCAGGCATGAAGCCATCTGTATAATAATTACAAAAAATAAAGTCAATTTCTGTAACAACCCTTCCGTATTGTTTTACGCGTATACACAATGTGCTTTCCCCCCCCCCCCCCCAGCCGCCAAAAAAAAATTTAAAAAAATAATAATACAAATTTAAATAGACAATTATAACGTCGCAATAAAAAAATGTGATCCAGATTTTCACCACATTTTACGAGCACAGTGTTTCCCGGAATATATGTCGCGTCCCCATGAGTGTTCCGCGTTGTGTATGGTCATGGCCATTGTGGGTTGGGGGCGGGGGATAGTTTTTCTTTATATAGGACCTTAATAGGGAGGGAAAAAAAACTATAAATTTCATGCAGTTCACAAAGACAAAAAAAAAAGGGGGGGGGGGGGGGCGTCAATAGTTTTATTTTTACAATTCGGCCCCGAAAGGGATTTTTTTATTTTATATATTGAATTTATTTTTATTGAAATTGTAGTTGCTATTTCGATAACAATTAACATACTTGTATGAATATAACACAGGGCGCTCGGTGAAAACTTACAGGGCGCTCGGTGAAAACTTACAGGGCGCTCGGTGAAAACTTACAGGGCGCTCGGTGAAAACTTACAGGACGCCCGGTGAAAACTTACAGGGCACCCGGTGTAAAACTTACAGGGCACCCGGTGAAAACTTACAGGGCGCTCGGTGAAAACTTACAGGGCGCTCGGTGAAAACTTACAGGGCGCTCGGTGAAAACTTACAGGGCGCCCGGTGAAAACATTCAGGGCGCCCGGTGTAAAACTTACAGGGCACCCGGTGAAAACTTACAGGACGCCCGGTGAAAACATACTGGGGGGCCGATGAAAACTTACAGGGCGCCCGGTGAAAACTTACAGGGCGCCCGGTGAAAACATTCAGGTCGCCCGGTGAAAACTTACAGGACGCCCGGTGAAAACTTACAAGGAACCCGGTGAAAACTTACAGGGCGCTCGGTGAAAACTTACGGGGCCCCCGGTGAAAACTTACAGGGTGCCCAGTGAAAACTTAAATTTAGCAATGACACCGGGAATCGAAAAATTTGGAACCGCTGGGGTAACCGAATAAAATACGTTCCATATCCAACAATATCCTGTATTAAATGTATTAATCACTATTAAGCATTTAACTAACATAAAAAATATGAAAATTTTATAGCAGCTGTTAAGAGAAAATGTTGATTGAACAAATACAAAAGGGTATTACTCGTTAGAGCTGTTGTGATTACGTTCTGTTGTATTGTCATAGTTGCTTCCCTTCGTTGTCATTGCGTGAGGCCCGAGATTTAGAATTGAGATAAAAACTGTATCCAAAAAATGTGTAATTTAAAAAATCTGAAGTTGTAGAGGCTTAAGAGTAAAACAACATGTTATTTTCAAATTGAATGGCTTCGAGGGTAGTTCAAGTAATGTTATTTTTCCTGTGCGCATTTTTTAATAAGCCTTTATTATTCAGAACGGTGAAATTTCAAACATCTATTTATGAATGTTTTCTGTGCTTTTGTTTGATGCATGCATTATAAATAAAGCTTTATTCTATGTGATAATTATGATGATTGAGTACTTTTATAGCGCTTGTGCCCTTGCTATTTTAGCATGGTCACAGCGCTCTGGTGTCCTGAAATGTATTTAAAAGGAAAAAAGTCTTTAAATGGTCCTGAAATGACTTTTTATCATTTTCAATTTACCTCTAACATTGACGCAAACTGTTCCACAATTCAGGCGCAATAGCATCAAAAGAGTGCACTCCGTATGACTTCTTTCTGTGCCCATCCACACTGGGAACTCTCAGTATGGACTACGTTGAAGAGCGTAGGTTCTGTATGCAGAATCTTGTGTTTTAAAAAGTTATATATGAAACAATTTTTTTTCAACAAAAGAGTATGTGTTCAATGCAATCCTATTCTTTAAATATACGGAAGTAGAAATAAACAAAAAAATGTCAATTTGATTTAAACGATTATGGAAATGTTAGTTTAGCTTTATAGATTTCTAAACTTCCCTGGGGAATTTCCTCTATCGATAAATAATGTCTTTAATACAAGTTTCTACCTCATTTAGAGAACGATCAATTTTGTTATAAGAGTTTTAAGATGATACAAGTGTCCTTTTTATGTTTCTCTAGGTCTCTATGATTTTATTAAATTATGAAATTAGATTTAAATATATTTTTGAAGTGTTTAATCTAGGCCAAACTAGGCCAAAATATCGATTGATTTCAAACTAATAATAATTTTTATAATAAACTTTGTTCATTATCCAAACTAAAATTGCTAATCCTCGTAAAATATTAAAGATTTAGTTCTTTTGGTGCCCGGCGGTCTTATTAGCTTAAATTTAAATTGCAACACATTAGCGAATTCCTTCCTAGGGTGGTCAGCCTTGCGGGGTCTTTTCGACTTTCCCCGCACAACTGCATTGATTTCCTGAGTGGTTGCAATGTTTTGGTCTCGGACAATGTTTTTCGGATTAGCTTTTTCTTTGGTTTTTATAACTATTTGAGTTTTTCTATAGACATGTTGTTAGCCTGTCGCACAACTCCGAGATCTGGTCGAGTAGTATTAGTGTGTGTGTGTGTGGGGGTGTGTGTTGAGAAGCAACTTTTGTCTGGCCCCTTTCCCAACAGATCTGTCTGGCTTGTTAGGACCTGCCAGGAGCGGTATGCTACCGCCGGGAAAGCTCTGAGGGTGATTCGGACAAGCAAGCTGTCACTCCAAGGCAAGGTGTGTAAATCTGGTGACATCATATATAAATATCATATCTCATGTATTACATCAGACATGAAATATAAATATCATATCTCATGCATTACATCAGACATGAAATATCACATGTGATGCACTTTATTTGGATCCATTTGCGAATCAATAAATATCTTTTTTCTTAATCAAGCATTTACAAAAATTGTTTGTAGCCTCTCCCTTAAATATTACCTTGGTTTTTTTAAATTTTAAATATAATTTTCACGTGCCTTGTACCATACTCATTAAAACTTCATAATATGAGACTATAACAAGTAGCCTATTATCTCAGTACAAGATACAGGTTGTGAGAAAAAGGCATTTAATAGAAAATTTTGGATTTTAAGCAAACAATAAATTTAAATAGTTTGTTTTTTAAAATGCGTTTTCAATAATTTTTTTGTACGCAGTCTCACTGTTGTATCGTCCGAGCTGGCCAAGCAAAGTCACCGTTGGATCGTCCAAGCTGTCCAGGCAATGTCACTGTTGGATCGTCCAAGCTGGCCAAGCAAGTCACTGTTGGATCGTCCAAGCTGGCTGGGTAAAGTCACTGTAAGATTGTCCAAGCTTTAGGTAGTTAGACGCACCGCTCACCTCCCAAAGAACGCGAAAATCAAAGAGATGCAAAATCGCCTCCAATTGTTCTGCGACTCCACAGCCACAAAACGAGAACCCTACACGAGGATGAGCTTTTCATGCAACAATAGAGCAGGCAACCTGATGTATTCACCGTCGAATATAGCCTGAGCCATCTTCGTGTTCTAAAGACGAACAACAGTGAGTGGGTGGAGATTACTGGTCACTATTATTAGGAAATACTACTAGGTTTGCGGAAGCTTGAAATACAAAGACAGGACAGTAAAAAGAGAACGTTTATGCTTAAGGCCTTCTTCAGCAGACAGGACAAATGAAGAAACATCAAGAAATAGAAGATAGCTAAAGAATACTATTAGGACAAGACTTCACTAGACTAGGGAACATAAACTGATGACGCAATCCGCAATAACTTGTTGAATGAATACTCCTGACAAAGCTGCCTTCGGCTTTTTGAAACTTTTAGCTATGAAGATTGTAGGAAGTCAACAACATGATTTACTTTTTCAAAAATCTTTGCCGTTTATGTATGTTATTGAATGCTTGTAAGTAAATAATATTTGGGTTAATGTCTAGTTATGTAGCCATGACGCCATTTGCGTGTTTATTGCAGGATTCATTCCCCTTTGTTTATTTTTACAGAATTATTTTTTTAGGTATTAGTATTAATACGCCGAAAGAAAGTTTAGTTAAATATGTTTTTTTTTCTGTTTTCTAAGTTTATTTTCGTATAAATTAAATGTCAAAATTTTTTGATTTTTTTTTTAAAGAAACATTTAAGTTTCAAGGTTTTTTTTTGAAAAATTTACATTTATTCACTTGAAAAAGTGGCGGCGAAGGAATACACATAACGGCTGCCACAAGAGTTCATGTGCATAATTAACGAATATTAAAATAAAAGTTCAATTTTATGTCAAGAATTACTTGCCATTTTGTTCTGAAGTGTCGTTCTGAGCGTGTGAAAATTTTAGAATGTTCAAAATGTTAATGAAAAATACAGAAATTAATTTTTTTATATGGTACTTTAAAATAATGCGGATATAGAAAGGAGTGCAGAATTGTTACGTCATGTCACTTGCTGATCTATTATCTTGATTGCACTCCGGTGTCCGCGGTAAGTTTAAAATTTGTTTTTGTTTTTGCATCGTCAATTTGGTTTTTTAAATAAATTTTTGGTAAATTTATGCAGATGGAAGCTAAATTTACTACCCGTTTTTGGATCCGTCTGGAATTTCAGGGCGAAAGAAGTGTGATGGATTGGGTCATGAGTGATGGTCTTATTGCAGACCGTTACGAATGTCCTAATTGTAAGAAGGATATGAAATTGTGTGCATGGGCACATGTTTCAGATGGGTTTATATGGAGATGTCGTGACAAAAGCCATAGCGATATTAAGCGTAGTTTAAGGAAGGGATCGTGGTTTAGTGACAGTAGATTGACATTTATTGACATTCTCTTATTAACCCACTTTTGGATTAAAAAATTGCCTTTGGGAAACATTGCGACAGAAGTAGGTGTTATTCGACAGACAGTAACCGACTGAGTGAGCTTTTGTCGCAAAGTCTGTGCGAAAGCGTGTGTTTTGTCGAGTGAGAGGGTCAAAACCCTGTTAGGGAGAGGGTCAAAACCCTGGTTAGGGAGAGGGTCAAAACCCTGTTAGGGAGAGGGTCAAAACCCTGTCAGGGAGAGAATCAAAACCCTGGTTAGGGAGAGGGTCAAAACCCTGTTAGCGAGAGGGTCAAAACCCTGTTAGGGAGAGGGTCAAAACCCTGTTAGGGAGAGGGTCAAAACCCTGGTTAGGGAGGAATTTAGAGATATAATATATAGAGTGCGAGCTGATCATGCGCAAAGAAGGAAAGTGTGAAGCTAGCACTCAGAGTGAATGCCCTTGAGCACGCACCCCTCATCTTTGTTTCCCGTCTGCAGAATTAGAAGAAAATACCTTGCTGTGCTGCATATAATTGTGCTACAAACGACACCAAACAATCAAGAGAGCAAGGAAACACAGGTAAGTTGATAGTTTGTGTTTCATTTAATTTACCTTGAATAGGATTTAATTTTCAAGATCCAGCTGAATTAAATAATCTACAGAAATTCACGGACTGGTACTGATAAATATAAAAGCAGCTCTCAAGCCTAGTATTTATTTATTTATGTCAGGCTAACATACTAACAAAACACCAGTGATAAATAATCAAGTAGTTCAAAATAATAGGCATATTATTAAGACTAACTCACTAGACCGAGTTAATACTATAATATATTCAGTATTAATGTATTAGCAGTAGGCCTACTGGTGTTTTGTTAGCCAGACATAAATGATAAATAAATATGTCTTTGTAAAATAATTCGTATTAGTATTAGACTTTTTCAACTCAAAATCAAATACCGGTACTTTAATCTTAGTATTATTACTATTACTATTAGCCTAATTCATATATTTTATCAGCATACCGGTACAATATTAATAATAGTAATAGCCAAATTACTTTTATGATATAATTATGGCTATCATTATCATTTTCTTATTTGTAAAATCATTTTTTAGACTAATAATAGTAATAATAAATAAATATTTAGTTAAGCAATCCTACTCATCAAAATAAGACTAAGAGGCTTATTGATATCAATTTCCAATATTTTTTTTGCTAATTAATGTTTATTTCATTTTTTAAATTACATTCCAGCCCTGAAAAAGTACGACCGAGCAGAGCAAAAGTTAATTCTTCAGTGACAAGAATTCAACAGAGGGACCACTAAAAAATGAATTGGATATGATCATAATACAAAGCTTTTACCAATTTTCTTCTGTCTGCAAGGGGATGGACAAATTGCAGAAACCATAACTTACACTGATCGCAAAATAAAATAGTAAATTCTATAAATATAAAAGTTCTTTGACTAGATTGTGAGTGGTTGGATTGTTCATATCCACAACTGGATAACCAATTCATTATCAATCAAAGGCTGGAAGGACAATGGTGTGAGCTGTGAAAAGTTGCAATATATGATTTGCATTATAAACTTAAAAACCCTTCTGCACCTCAACATTTATGACCAGCATAAAGTATAAAAAACTGCGCTATGCCAAAAACATATAACAGTTATGAGCAAGTGTTATCTGCCCAATTATTACATTTCTAAAAGACACATAACTTTGTCATCTCTGGTATGAGGGACATCTTTGCTGAAAGAGGTACACAGACTAGTTACAAAAGTTTCAACATAGCATTGCTGCCATGGGTACTTATTTATGCTTCAATTTCAGTGATGGTTACAGCAACATGACCTTGTCATTTAAATATGGTTAAAAAGGACCATGGACATAATGGGGGGCTTTGGATAATCTGTGTTATACTAGAACGCTGAGCAACAAATAAGCTTTATTCAAGCGGAAATTGAAAGTTCGTTAAAAAAATTGTGACTTTGACGTAAGCACCGGAGTGAGGTTCTAGAAGGTGCAACTGTGAAACCTATGTTCCTGATGCATTCAACAGTTAAATAATATTCTAAACCCTGATGTCCATGTTGCTGAACAAAAAAAACTAATTAAAAGAACTTCATTTTCATAATAAACTTACAATTTTTCACTTTTTAAGTTTAAAATTGATTTTTTTCTGTTGTTTTGTAAGGTAGAATCCTAAAATTGCAGCTAATATACAAGCGATAGTGATAAAATTTGGTGTGTATCTTCCTTTAACTATTTTGTGGGTAATGAGCTATACAAAAGTCAATTTGGTCTATTACTTTTTTAAAAATAAATTTTTACTTTCCTAGTATGATAAATTTTAAGCGTTTTCTACCGAGGCAAATTTTAAAAATTTAAAAAAAAAAAAAAGTTTTGAAAAGTTTGAAGGAAATTAAAATAGCTCAGTACCTCTAAATATACTTGAAGTTTATGAATCAATGTTTTAAGCAATATGTAAGTTTGTTTGTAAAATTGCGCGACAGAGTAGATAATAACATTAATAATATTAACACTTCTTACTTGGTAAGACATTTTTACATTTAAATTAATTAAATAGATAACTTTTAAACCAATAAAGCTACTGCTATAAAATTTTCAATACAAACAGATAATGTCCATCTAAAAGTAAGACACATTTAAAATAAATGAAATACAGATCAGAAAAATTTATGCAATTTTAGAAAAAATATTTCTTGAAAAGCAACCACGGCCGAGACATTTTTACATTTAAATACATAACTTTTAAACTAATAAAGCGACTGCTATAAAATTTCCAGTAATAATAGTTTGTGAAAATCCAAATGTAACAGAATATTCAAATATTGCAAAAGCAATTAAAATCATGCTATACAAAATTCAAAAATAGTCAACGTCGAATAGTATAGCCTAGGTCTACGTTAAAATCTTAGCCTTTAGTTTGTCACAATTGACAATGACTTCAATGAGTCACAATAGTCAACGTGAATAGTCTAGTTTAAAAACTTGGCCTATAATTATAAAATAGTAATATAAATAAATAATTTTAAAAAAATAATATACCGGCGATATCGGTATTATTAATTTTATATATTATAATTTATATACCGGTACTAGATAATAATGCTCTGTTGATCATAGCCATTTGAGAATCCCTTTGTGTGTGACTAACACTAAAACAGAAATCTATGACATGCAAATCATTTATTTGTGTATAGTTATCATGTTAATCACTGAAATAATGGAAATCTACTGAGGACGCTCTGTTGGCGAGACCGTCGATGGGGGTGCATGGTAAGGGGAAATTACTCTCTCCGGCACGGCTTCAAGAATTACTGCCGATAGTCAGTCTATATATCTCTATGTCTATGGTTGAGACGATCCTTGACCTTGTCATGGGTCGTCTCAACCAAGATGGCGGCCATGGTAAAAGACACGGACCCATCTCTAGAAATTTATCAAACTGTGTATTACTAATTACATCATTCTTTAAAAAAGTTGCAACGCCCGGTTTATCAGCGTCATCAACACATGTGCAAGATGCTGCCAAAAATACTCCTGCAATGATATTATTATTGGATAACCACATATCCAGTGTGTCCTCAAATTCTAGTGAATCCGAATCTGATTCAGAATCATCATTATGTGACACATTGACATCATCAGCCGCAAAGAAAGCCACAGGCATTAAAAGTCTCTGTTCGGCTGTATTTTTCGATATTGGTGAGGTCAACTTCAACCATCTAAGAACTGGAAAGGGCCTTTGAAGACAGTTGGGAATAAACAACGCCGTGTGCCTAGTTCTATGTTTAACTCAAATGTGTATCCGTTTATGATTTACAGTGTCAAAGCGGATGGTGTTTTCTGTGCTGCCTGCTCAGTATTTGCTTCAGGTACGACATGCGCTTTTAATAAAAGTTTTATACGCGAGCCGCATTCAGACTGGCGTAACATAGACCGACATGCACAACGTCATATAAAATCATTGACACATCTTAGCTCTATACAAGCAGCATATGCATTTATAAGTGTATGCGAAGGTAAATCAGTCTCCGTGAAACAGCAGCTATCTCAAGCGTACAATGACAAAGTTCAAAGGAACACGGCTGCTCTCCAATCCATTATTAAAACAATAATACTGTGTGGACAGCAAAACATTATACCAATGCGCGGAAAATCAGATGATCGGAGCAATTTTATGGCTCTTCTTAATTTCAGAGCCGAGCACGATCTTGCTCTTAGTGAGCATCTACGCATCGCGTCAGGTAATTCAAAATACATCAGTCATAGAATACAAAACGAGCTGGTTGCTCTGTGCGGAAACCAGATTCGAGACAAGATCGTCAAGGAATGCATCGCTGCAAAATACTTCAGCATCATTGTTGACGAAACTACAGATGTCTCAGTCAAGGAGCAAGTGAGTTTGAATCTTCTTTTTGTCACGTCTGATGCAAAACGGCATGAAGAATTTGTGTCCTTTGAGGAAACGTCTGACACAACAGGGGGAAACGCTATATAATCTAATTACTGGAAAAACTACAAGAGCTTGGCCTTGATATCCGCAATATTGTTGGTCTCGGGTTCGATGGAGCTGCAAACATGAGTGGAAAAGTAAAAGAACGCTTCCAACATGTGGGAACAGCAGAATACGTCCACTGTCGGTCGCATACACTAAACTTAACTATTGTGAACACTTGCAGAGAGGGCGCTGTTAGAAATATGTACAACACGGTCAGTGAAACTGTTAACTTTATTACAGCATCTGCCAAGCGTCTAAATATATATACAAACTCAAGCCATGAAGATGCAACACGACTTAAGAAATTCTGTGCTACAAGGTGGACTCGACATGAAGAAACATTACAAAGGTTTGAAGAGAACATTTGTATTATACTTGAAACTCTGGCCGGTTTGACTTAAGATCATGATCGTCAAACATCTGTCAAAGCAAACGGTCTCCAATTATCAATCCAGAATTTTCAGTTCATATATACGCTTGTCATTGTTCATCACTACTTGCGCTACACGAAACCGATTTCCTACTCATTACATTTACAGTCTGTGGATCAGAATTTAGTTCGTGCCTCTAGTGAGTGCAAGGAGTTGATCGACCTTCTGAAATTGAAACGGAGCAATGACGATTCATGCAATTTATTGTTTTACGAGGCCTCCAAGTTAGCACAGAAATTGAATGTTGAGGTCAAAGCACCAAGAGTTACTGCTAGACAACAGTACAGATCATATGCACAGGGACCGATAAATTCGGTGCAAGATTACTTCAGACTAAATGTTCACAATTCCTTTTTGGATCACCAAATAACAGACCTTCAAGACCGCATTTGTGCATCATCAGGACGTTTGACTGCAGAAATGCTTATGCCGCAACATATATCCAGTCTGACTAAGGATGACATGGATAAAATTCGGGAAGCTTATGCGGCATTCATTAATTCAGATGATCTTGATGTAGAGATTGAGAGGTGGAAGTTCAAACTTTCTGCGCGTTAAGGAGAAGTCGGCAACACTGCCGTGTCTTTGCAATACTGTTTTTTACTCACGAAGGATTTATACCCAAATTTGCACACTGTTTTTCATGTACTTTTAACGATGCCTGTTACATCCGCCACAGCTGAACGCAGCTTCTCGGCGCTCCGCCGTCTCAAGAGTTATATGCGCCCAACAATGGGATCAGAGCGACTATCAGCTCTGGCACTCCGCCGTCTCAAGAGTTCTATGCGTTCAACAATGGGATCAGAACGACTATCAGCTCTGGCACTCCGCCGTCTCAAGAGTTCTATGCGTTCAACAATGGGATCAGAACGACTATCAGCTCTGGCGCTGCTGCATGTTCACACCGACATATTTCCTGACGTCACTAAAGTCATAAAAGTCTTTGATGCCACAGGACATCGTAGAATTGTGTGTGCCTTTGTTGACAATGATGACTGATTTGCCAAGCAACGTGTTTAGGTATATATAAGGTATATGACGGTAAATATACTTATTTTATAGGCTAGATTATGTTTCTTTGCGTAAAATGTTTGAAATATTGGTGAAATAGAAAAAATGATTAAAAATATGCCTGTTTTGCTTTATGTTTTGCTGGAGTACTTTTGCTAACATGAGACATACGAGTCATGGCATGTGGTGACATTTATTTGGCAGTATATGATTTAAGAAGGGCTGATCAATGACGTTTGGAGACGGGAAGGTGTGCGTCCATTTTTTTTTAAGGCTGTCGGCGCCCCTGACTCGGACCCATACGAAATTAAACTATTTTACATCGCCATGCCATAAGTGGCTATATTTTGAAATAGTTCTTGCTAAGTACCAAACCCTGTGTGTAGATACAACTAACACGTTTTATCGATTTTTTAGTGCACGAACCGTTCGGGTTTAGTTATTTCAAACCAGACGTTCCAGCGATATCAAAAATCGTGTCCAATTCAGTGAAGCTCCGCTTGAAAACAACAATAACATTAATAACAATTTTTTAAAAGTAAAACCGTAGAACTTCCTCTTTTTATTTTCTCTAAATAACCAAATGGTGTCACTCTACGGGGCCATCCATAATTAACGTCACGCGTCTAGGGGGGGGGGGTCACATTTCTGTGACGAGGGGGAGGGGGGGCTTAAGTAATGTGACGTCACATGAAAAGTGGAATTTTATATTAAAAATCTGCACATAATAAACCTAAATTATAGACATTTTTTACATTATTCTTTTATAAAACAACTATAACTATTATATTTAAACTACGATCACTGAGAGAATCAGTGCAGGTATGCCAGGTCCCAGACATGGACACTGATCAAGTTACAGGCAAACACCGTGGAGAAGAAAATGGGTGTAGTGACGTCGACAGTTGAGAGAATTTATGAGTGAAAATGTGGAGATGGGAGTCATAGAATCAGGGGAAGTGGGGTGGAACGAAAAAAAAATGGTGGGGAGGCTGATCTTAATCTTAGTACATGCTCTAGGGCAGGGATTCTTAACCTTTTTGCAGCGCTGCAGGCCCACTCCGTTTTCAATATCCCCTTCCCCAACCGTATAAATTATATTATTATAAAAGTAAAAATATGAAAATAATTAAACGAAGTGGCTATTCGCACCCGGGTACCAGAAGTGAGAGGTTGGGATTAAAAAAACTATTTTAAATATTATTTTTGGGTTTGTAAGACAAAATGAGGTATCAAAAGAAAGATAATTGAATGGACTATATGTTTGTAATTTTAATTCTTCAGTTTATCTAAAATAAACTACCACCAATGAAATACAAATAGCATTTAGTCAAAATGGACCCGGACACGCATCGCCGCCATTCGGACCCGGGTGCCATTAGAATCATTGCTATTGGGATGTCATTTTTGGTAGGGTTTGTAAAGGACAGTAGTGGACATAGGGACTTTTTATAGTCATAGAATTCCAACAGGCGACCACAGGAAGTGCGATTGAAAGATAACAATGGTTGACCTTGGGGGTGGGTGGGTGGGTGGTGGTAAATGCTCTAGGGCAGGGATTCTTAACATTTTTTGCAGCTCTGCAGGTCCAATCCGTTTTAAACACCCCCCACCAACACGTATAAATTATATTGCAATAACATTAAAAATAATTAAACAATTTAGTTATCGTAGTTTTATTTCTTTCATTAACTTTATAAGCAAGGGAAACAATTACCAATAAAAGCAATGCGCCAAAAAAATTCACAAGAAACTTTAGAAAGACATTTAATGCTGCTAATCAAAATGCATACAAACTAAGTTTTTTAAAAGGCTGCACCTATTGGTACATTTGTACCAGAATTGAGAGGTTGGGATTAAAATACGATTTAAAATATTTTTGTTGGGTTCGTAAGACGAAATGAGGTATCAAATGAAAGATAATTGAATGTACTATACGTTTGAAATCTTAATTCTTCATTTTAACTAAAATAAACTACTACAAATGACATCCGAATAGCATTAGTCAAAATGTACACGGACACGCAGCGCCCCCCTTTCGGACCCGGGACACATTAAACTCAATGATATTCAAATGTCATTTGTGGTAGTTTATTTTAGTTAAAATGAAGAATTAAGATTTCAAACGTATAGTACATTCAATTATCTTTCATTTGATACCTCATTTTGTCTTACAAACCCAACAAAAATATTTTAAATCGTTTTTTAATCCCAACCTCTCAATTTTGGTACAAATGTACCAATAGCCACTTTGTTTTTAAAAAGCAGCAACAGCTAGCAATGGCAGCAATTGCAATCAGTGGCGTAGCTAGGGTTGGTGTCACCCGGTCCAGTAAGCTCGTGTGTCAACCACCACCCCCTCGACTTCCACGATGTAATTCTTCTTGTTTAACTTAATCCACAGTATTGAAGGTCAGGAGGTAAATGTATTTAAGAACTGTGACATGTATTTATAATCACTCATTTTTATTACAATGTTAATGTTATTAGAGGATAGTTTTAATTCTCAGAATTTACAAAAGAAACAGAACACTTCATTAGGAAATGGTCAAAATGATGTGTTTCTGACCTAATAATAAGGTAACCTAATTGCTGACGCATCACCTCTGAAATTTTAACAAAAATTCATTTTGATTGGTTACATTACATGAGTGGAAAATATACGCGTCATCTGTAATCATTTTGTGGATTTCGGTTAGACCGAGCAGTGTGTGCTCTGTAAATACGTAATTTTTCAACTTGATGTCACCTCCTGTGATGGTGTCACCCCAGTGCGGTCCGCAGCCCCCTAGCTACGTCACTGAATACACTTTTCTGATCTTCCACACCTCAGGGCTGAGGAGGTACTTTTACCACTGGATAAGAACCACTGTCCTAGTGAAATGTTCCTGACACAGGTCCAGTAATTTGATATCCATGGGAAGTGAATTTCTTATGGGGTTTGTAGAGGACATTAGTGGACACAGAGAATTTTTTAAAAGGGGGTGGGGGTGCAGAGATTTGTGACGTTATATTTTAGGGGGGGGGTCTAACTTTTTGTGACGATTGGGGGAGGGGGGGGTCAAAAATCGGCAAAATTTGCGTGACGTCATTTTATGGACAAAAATCCTGTGCAATTCAGTGAAGCTCCGCTTGAAAACAACAATAACAATTTTTTTTAAGTAAACCCGTAGAACTTCCTCTTTTTATTTTTCTCTAAATAACCAAATGGTGTCACTCTACCTGAATGGTTCACTTGATATTCATAATAATATCGGGTGCACCTTTTTTTCCCTTTTTTTTAAAAATGCATTTTTGTTGGTAATCTAAATATTTACTATTCTATTGTCTTTTTTGTGGAGGCTCTGCTGACTCTGTCCAATAAAGGCCTATGTGTTTTTTCTACACAGATTTTGAAAATGCTTAAGTAATTGTGACCTAAAGGCCTACTTAGTAAAAAGAGATTTAAAGGAACTGTCGCGAGAAGTCTTTCTTTGTTTTCTTTTCTTTTATAAATGTAAAATAACAATAAATAACTAAACAAGAATAGCCATGCCTTCCAACACGTGCCATCGATTGTACCACCTGACAACCTCAAGCCAATCAGAGAGGGCTTGTTCTATTTTTAAGTCACGTTGCAGTCAACGCTGCGTTAAAAGATTACCGAGCTAACCTATCACGGGCGCTTGCGTTGTTTTATAGTAATGCAAGTGTTACGTAGCCGTGAGACTGATAGTTGGTTACGTTCCTTTTGATTCATAATTAACTTTATCGAAATAATTTCTTAAGAAATTCGTGTTTGAGAATGAAGGAGAACCCAAGCGAACTCAATAACGACTTAGCACAGACCCCGACTCCACCGAAAAAACATTCTTTATTTTGGTTCAGGAAAGGTCTACGACTTCATGATAACCCTGCACTGATAGCCGCTGTTGAAGGGGCTGCGACATATCGTTGTGTTTACATTTTGGATCCTTGGTTCGCCGGTGCATCTCAAGTCGGTATAAACAAATGGAGGTAAGTAAAACGTTTTTAAAATTTTGAATAATTTAAGACCGTTCTGATTATATTATATTACTATTTTAATTGTAATTGTTACTTATCGGTATCGATTGCGTAATTTTTTGTCTCCCATTAAATCATTAAAATTTATTATTAAGATGGGGTTGCTGACTTACATTGTTTGTATGACGACGGTGACACCCCACCCTTCATTTTTACACCCCCTCTCAGTCAAAACAGATTATTTATAATCTTCTTAGTATTAGACTAATTAAAATTTAAAACGTAATTTTTGTTTAGCTTTTTTAGATATATATTTATTGAAAGCTGTTTAAAATGATACTTTTGATGAGTCAGCTGGACTAATTAAAAATATTATAAATACCAAATTATGAATGAGAATGGACACAATTGTCAAGAGTATGAATGTATTTCGATTATTTGTCATCATTTGGGGGTTGACACAGGGGCACATGTGCTAAGGCAGGATAGATTTTTGCTAAATATTGAAATTTATGGAAAGAAAAGAATTTTCCCCCTTGAAACCTTATATATTTATATATCATGCATATAACGATTAAAGACCTGCATATAATAATTTAAGCAATGGCATTACTGTTATATGACTATGATACGTTCACATTTTCTGGATTCATAATGTAGGCCTATATGTTTTTTTTTTAAATCACAATATTCAATTTTATAATTTAATTTCTTTTTCCTCCCAGTAATCAACACACCATAAAAACCCACAACACATTAACACTGTAGTAATTATTTACAAAATACAAAAGTTGGTAGGGCCTACCAGTTTATAAATAGTCAAGATTACTTTAGAAAATTTTGAAAAAAGGAGTGAAATTATTTCAATTCATTCTAACAATTGAATTACTTTCCCTGTGGACATATGTGTGTGCCTTTGGAGTTGTGTTGTAAGACTTAGGTTTCAACCCCATCCCTTTTTCAGAACCTTGAGATTGTGAAACATATTAGATACATTCCCCCTAAATGTTACAATTGGCACGTTTTCACATATTTTAAACATATATTTTTTTGTATTTAATAATGTTCATTTTCAATCATATCATATATCATGAGGCTACTGTTTTCTGTTTCCCAGATTTTTACTGGAAAGCTTAGAAGATCTAGACAGCAGTTTGAGAAAACTTAACAGTCATTTGTTTGTTGTCAGGGGTCAGCCTGCAGATGTCCTGCCCAGGCTGTTTCAGGTAAAAATCTTCAAACATTGTCTGAAACTATAATTGAATTTCAATAAATAAAAGAAAAAAACTATAACTATGAACCAGATGTGTGGGAGTCAGTAAATTTCTTTTATACTCTTTCCAAACCAGAAATTTTCCAGAAGTAGTGTAAAATACCTACACACCCCTCCTGTTGTATTTCTCCCTAGCTGAACAGGGACAGCTCAACCCGGATAGCCAGCTGTCCATTAATTTAAGGACAGCCCATACAAATTTGACCAAAATGACTTGTCAATAAAATTTCATAAGAACTTTAGGATGTCTATAAAAAATTAGACGTAAAAAAATCTTTTAAAATTAAAACCAAAAAAAATTGAAATCTCAACTTTTATGATCTCTTCTTGCTTGCTTTATAAACTTTTATGATCATAACCAGAAATTAAAAACTGTTGGGAATGCCATACTTTAAAATAACCTGAAAATGAGGCTTATACCATGCCTCGTGGTCATATAAGAGACTGTTAGAGTCATAGTAGAGACAGTCTTGGAAACGTAGCCATACAGATATTTGACATAGTACAGGTACATGTCATAGAGTCCTAGAAACATACAAATGTTTGAAGATTTTTTAAGCTTCATAGTTAAACAAGTTTATTTTTATAAATTTGCCAGTGAAAAATATTTGGTTTGTCTGTGAAAATTGTGTTAATTCAGAGTAAATATTATTTTATTGAGCTGGCAATCTCAAGCTCAACTAAAGTTAGCTTTTCAGTGATCATGCTTTGTACCCAAATATGTTGAACCAATTCACTTCATTCATGATAACAATCCATTTACTTTTAACAATCCTCTTAATATCAACAATTCACTTAATTAATGTAAGCAATCAACTTAATTCTAACAATCCTCTAAATGCCAACAATCCATTTAATGCCCAAAATTCACTTAACTTCCAGCACTTCAATTAATTTGCAGCTATCCACTTAATTCCTTCCGCCAAACCAATTCAAACATATCAATAATACATTTGAGTCATCGGAGTCATTATCACCTAATTTTCTCCAGGAATGGGACATTACCACCCTCGCTTTTGAAGAGGACCCCGAGCCCTATGGGAAGGAGAGAGACTCTGCCATCTCGGCCTTGGCCAAAGAGTTCAACATTCAGGTCATTGCTAAGTCATCTCACACACTCTATGACCCCAAGGCGTGAGTAGAATCTTTACATTTGGTTAAATTCTAAACTTTACTTACATTTTTCAAATATGGGGATATTCTCAACAAGAGAATTTTGCATTGTTGTTATATTTAGCCCAGTATAGCGTAGAGGTTGGCTGATTTTTAAACTTAAACATAGAACTATTTTTATCCACCACAACTGGTCTGCTGGGATGACCCTGTAACTGTTTTGAGTCATGTCTTCCTGCCCATCCCTTTCTTGGCCGGTAAAAGGTTGTTTACATTAGAATGTCTTCCATTTGTTCCTAAGAATCCCAGTAAGTGACGCAATTTCTAGATTTTCGTTACTAGAATGTTCTGAATTAATTCCTATACAAAGCCCTCCAGGTTTCTTAGCAGACAGACATAGCGACATTTAGATAGGCATACAAGTGGTTATATTATTGTGTGTATAAATTAATATTTGTATTTTTAGGATTGTACCTTTTTAACTTACTGTGAGTTGATACAGTTCGTTTTTTTTTTTTGCTTCTGTACTCAAATTTGTATTTGAATATTTACATTAAATTAAATTAAAATTAAAGTATCACTACCTTTGGTGTCGTTTTCTTTCCATACTGTTAGATCAGTCTTTTGTAGTGTATTATTTCTTCTTTGAGCCAACTATTAACTCAGATTAGATCAAGACCCTAACAGTATGTAACACTTGTGATACTCATTTTAGTCTTTGTATGTAAATCAAGCTATTCATTAAAATAGTTCACTGGAAATGGGCTCATGGGATGGTTCAGAATACAACACTGGAAGCTCTAAATCAACCATGAGATATAGACGCAAGATAAATGGTGTATCTTAAATTAGCTGGTTTACGAAAGGCAACTTGATTAAATCAACCATGAGATATAGACGCAAGATAAATGGTGTATCTTAAATTAGCTGGTTTAAGAAAGGCAAGTTGATTAAATCAACCATGAGATATAGACGCAAGATAAATGGTGTATCTTAAATTAGCTGGTTTAAGAAAGGCAAGTTGATTAAATCAACCATGAGATATAGACGCAAGATAAAAGGTGTATCTTAAATTATTAAGAAAGGCAAGTTGATTAAATTCGTCCAAGATGTGGAAAAAAAAACATACCATTGTTTGTAGTATTTTGTGTTTCTAAATGAATACACCATGTAATTTGTTTGTTGTTTAGTTGATTTAGTCTATAAATTTATTTGAATTCTAAAAGGTATTGTGAAAACTCCAAAAATACATACAATCCTTTGAAAATCTGTACTAAAGGACATTGGCAATGGCTCACACCTTAAACAAGGTGCCTTTCAAAAATAATATTACAAATTTGCCCAGATCTTATTTGAAATTTTCTAAAATTCTTTCCTCTTCACCTGGCTCCTCCCCCCACAACCCCCCAAAAACAACAAAAACAAAACAAGATATAAACAATCCCTTTTCAAAGCAATAATTAAAAGTTATTTGATTGAGCTACTACTTTAAAAAAAAAAAAAACATGAATATTGAATACAGCTTTCTGGATTGTTATTTGTTTTGCTCACACAGTCACACAGATTTTTAAAAAAAACATGTTCTCTCTTCAAAATAAGTGTTTAAATTTTTCAGTCATTAATTATCACTAAACAGATGAGTGGACAATGTCTAATTTCATGGCTGACAAAAATGCGCTCCATTCTTATAATTTACTTTGCATATAATCCCAGAAGAGAGAAGACAATTAGATTGGATATTGTTCTCCCCTATAATTATTTGTCTGCATTAATTATTGGAGAGAAATAAGGAGGGTGAGCAAAAATATCCATATCAATTATCTTTTTTAATATGAAAGACACTTAATGGGCATCAATTATTATTGAACAAGTGCACAATATATTTGATGTCTCACGTAGTGAAAGAATTAATCCAGCACACAACAGATCCAAATAGCCGTTCATTTGATAAACATTACACAAGAGAGACCCAGGCAAACATTATTGAAGTCATGACGTCGTGCAACCTTTACGAACCTGCGAGCCGGCATCTCCCCCCCCCCCCCCCCCCCCAATCCCGTCACCGTTCTTGTCACGGTCGTCTGATAATTGGGCCCGCCTTGAACTTGACTGAAGTAAATGGTAACGACATACTTAATAGTAATGGGCAGCCGGTTTAGTGTGAGTATAGCCTTAATTACTCCCACTCCTGCATTGTTTTTTATAGGGATAAGAGCCATTACAATAAAAGTAATAACATGGAAAAATAATTTTAAGATACATTTTATAAAAGACTATTCCTTGTTCCGCGTTGTTTCCACTTTTTTTGGCGGAGAGGGGAGAGGTATGCTGAAACCGCCTTTCATATTTGGTAGTTGTTCCCTAGCATGCATTTCCCCCACGTAATCACACATTTAAAAAAATGCAATCCACTTTTCTTACATTGATTCTCAACATTTGGAAAACGCCAGCAGTCAAGAGTGCAGTCGGAACCGCCGTGAGATGTTTTGGCACACTCAGCCAATAGCCCCGAAATAGCCTGTTACTGGTACAGACAAAGTGTAACATCCAGTGACAATGCACCTGTTACTGGTACAGGCAAAGTGTAACATCCAGTGACAATGCACCTGTTACTGGTACAGGCAAAGTGTAACATCCAGTGACAATGCACCTGTTACTGGTACAGACAAAGTGTAACATCCAGTGACAATGCACCTGTTACTGGTACAGACAAAGTGTTACATCCAGTGACAATGCACCTGTTACTGGTACAGGCAAAGTGTAACATCCAGTGACAATGCACCTGTTACTGGTACAGACAAAGTGTAACATCCAGTGACAATGCACCTGTTACTGGTACAGACAAAGTGTAACATCCAGTGACAATGCACCTGTTACTGGTACAGACAAAGTGTAACATCCAGTGACAATGCACCTGTTACTGGTACAGACAAAGTGTAACATCCAGTGACAATGCACCTGTTACTGGTACAGACAAAGTGTAACATCCAGTGACAATGCACCTGTTACTGGTACAGACAAAGTGTAACATCCAGTGACAATGCAATGTGCATGCTGTCTTATGTATTCACGCTTGGTCTAGAATCGTCAGGCATGCCATATAGTGTCTAGCGATTCAGGCTTAACCTACCCCGGGATCTCGCTGACCACTCTGATGAGTCTTTATGGACCGTCCTGATATTTGTGTATATACCATATTTATATAATACCACACACACACATATATATATATATATATATATATATATATAACTATTTCGTGCTGTTTGCGCAACCAAATTTCAAGTTATCAGCAACTAAAATTTTGTGTTGAAATTTATGCCTGCCAGTATCAAATCAATTCAATTGTAATATTAAACTTTCACGGTTCAAAGATAGTTTAAAAAATATTTTTTTCTATACATGGTCGGCAAATCGCGGCTCCTGTTCAAATAAGGAATCGACCAAAAGCAAATTAGAGACACTTGTTCATTATAATTTATAGCGACCGGTTCCAAAAAAAAATAGCTCAATAAGCATTGGGTGCAAAAAGTGACCAATAGGCAACCAAGGTTCCACCGAGATTTGAACTCGGATCGCTGGATTCAAAGTCCAGAGTGCTAACCATTACACCATGGAACCCAATGGAAAAATTAAATTACATTTGTTTGCAACACTGGCGTCACTTCCATGAACTCACCACGACTTTGCTTAATTAACCTGCCACAAAAGGTCTGCCTACAAAAAACATGTTATAGCCTGCGCAAACAAAGGCCAACCGATGCCAACAAAATGACCGCTTGATCAGAATGGTCCATGGTTATGACTGCGATAATCACATAATCTATCAATAATTTGTTCTTTTTTGTTATTGGTATGTTAATCGTGACCTTAAAATGAAAAGTCCTAAACAAAGCCCAAACAAAGAAATCAAAAGGTTGCACGTATTTTCAAAACGTGGTAAGTGTCAAATAAGTCTTTGTTAGTGAAACTGTTACTACGCCTGCCGTGCACCTCTTACACTTACCTTACGCGTCTCTGTTTGACAGTTCATGTTGGGCCCGCGGGGTCACGCAAAATGTCACATGTGGGCATTGTGGGGAAATCCGGGGAAAATTCGCCCACATCATCATTAAGGTTAATCATAAAAAGCGAAGGTTGACGTAAATTGTAAATAGTATGCTAAAATGTAATCTCTCAGCTGGCTAGCTAGTTTACACTGCAATCATTTGCCCGTCTTTTTGTTTTTACACCATTTCCGGAATTTGGTCTCAGTTAAAAATTTAATAAAAATGACGATGGCTTTCCAGTAAATTATAAAAAAAATTAAGTGCACTTTTTAAATTAGTTATGTATTTTGTGTGTATTTTTTTAATTGGACTCCATAGACCTAGTTGGTACTCTTCCTTGTTGTTCTTCCGGGCGATGCTGAACCTGAACTAACGTTGTCTTTGGGTGCTTTATAAAAATGTCATGTAATGTAATGTGACGGCACAGCGAAGCTAAGTCACTAAGACGTCATTACAAACGGCTAGTTCATGCAATGTGCTTTTTTTTTTGTTTTGTTAATTACTGAGTGTACGTCACAATACTTTTTCCCTCCAGCCTTGTTCGCATTATCAAGATTACGATCATAAAGAAGCTGGGTGGGGGGGGGGGGGGGAGTATGTCGTAACCTCCGACTGGCGGTTTGTCGCCCTTTTGGGTGTTAGACGTACATCGCCGGAAAAATCCCCCCCCCCCCCCCCCAACAAAAAAAAGAGTTAAAAATCAAGATTTGGTCCTTAATCTAAACTAAGAAGGTGCAAGCAGGCCAACTACCAAGTTTGGTAGAAGAATAGCATTACAATGAAGGCTGAACCTATATGTACACGGGTACCAGAATTGAGAGGTTGGGATTAAAAAACGATTTTAAATATTATTGTTGTGTTTGTAAGACCAAATAAGGTATCCAATGAAAGATAATTGAATGTACTATACGTTTGTAAACTTAATTCTTCATTTTAATAGAATGAACTACTACAAATGACATCCGAATAGCATTAGTCAAAATGGACCCGGACAAGCAGCGCCGCCATTCGCACCCGGGTACCATTAGACTCAATGCTATTCGGATGTCATTTGTGGTAGTTTATTTTAGTAAAACTGAAGAATTAAGATTTCAAACGTATAGTACATTCAATTATCTTTCATTTGATACCTCATTTGGTCTTAAAAACCCAACAATAATATTTTAAATCGTTTTTTAATCCCAACCTCTCAATTCTGGAACCCGTGTACCTAAATCCACGTCGTAAAATTAATAGATATTAAATATAAAGGTCGCCAAAAATGAATTCAGTCGAGAGCGGTAAATAGTTAAATGGGTGCCCTGCTATTATTCAAGTACATGGATACCAAGTGTTGTTTACTGCACAGTTTGATGCATCTTTTACGTTTCACACATGCGTGTTTCTTGCATTCAACAGTCCCCATCAAAATATTCCAGTTTCTTATCAAGTTGCTCATAAAATTAATTAGCAAATGCAACCTCCAAATAACACGAGGCAGCGTACAGCAGTGCTTGGCAAAGTGGAGGTCCATGGAGCGCGACCGACCCATTAATTGGACACCGATCCCTTTTGCATTATGGATACATAATCTGCAGGTAAATCCCGAGGAGACTCTTTTAGATAACTTGGCGTCAGGGACTCATAGAAAATCTCAACCTAACACTTAAAAAAGTCGTTTTTGTTTTTTTTAAAATACCGGTATATAAAATGAATATGGCTGTAGTTGCTATCGAATCCACCGGGGAAAACAAAGAACCCGATACACATTATTTGTGTCCGCGAGTTTCCTTTATGTAAATGAATTAAAATAACCCGGAGACACGGTTGTACTGGCGTTGAGAGATCTCAGAAAACATTACGACATATGCCGATGACTTCATCTCGATTATGACCTCTTTATATGATCAAACCCGATGTCCTGTTATGTCACTCTGTTAGACCACCGCAGGGTACTTTCGTAACAACTAAAAGCAAAGAAGCACGCCGCCCATATACTACATACGACACCGATATCCAAATGTTGGACACTAACACCATCATTATGATAGAGGCGCCGGAACGGTATCTGCATGCAGTAAACGTGTATTGTCCATGAAACATGGCAGCATCCCGAAAATATCACGACGGTGATTAAATTGGTGCCTTTTGAGTTTAAAATACTTTGATGCCTTGGCCTAGAGAATGTGGTTGTACGCTACGGGGCGTCATTTTTTTATTTTTTTTTGGAGGTGAAATTTTCGGCCCACTTCCCATGATACTATACTATGTACAGCTCATGTTTGCTGTGTTAGTTTCACTTCCCATACTATACTATGTACAGCTCATGTTTGCTGTGTTAGTTTCACTTCCCATACTATAATTTACAGCTCATGTTTGCTGTGTTAGTTTCACTTCCCATACTATAATGTACAGCTCATGTTTGCTGTGTTAGTTTCACTTCCCATACTATAATATACAGCTCATGTTTGGTGTATTAGTGTTTCAATTCCCATACTATGTACAGCTCATGTTTGCTGTATTAGTGTTTCACTTCCCATACTATGTACAACTCATGTTTGCTGTATTCGTGTTTCACTTCCCATACTTTGTACAGCTCATGTTTGCTGTGTTAGCTTTGAATGTCAGTGAAGGGAGGAAACACCTCTTGACGAAGGCAATATTTGTGATATCGAAAGTCTCTAAAACAAAAATGGAATCTCTATGATACATATTAAGCCCCCCCCCCCCTTTCCCCCCCCCCCCCTCTTTCTCATTTTTGAATTTAAGCATGCTTGACAAACAAAATTTGACATAGTATTTTTACCGTTTTCGTACTGGAATATGAACATGTGATGACCTATATAAATAGGTGTTGCTGTGTACATGATTCGCTTACTTCAAAAGACTTAATGATCTCGTTATTAAGATAATGGCATGTTGTGTATAATTAAATAATGAATACAGCTTTGTAAGCTATTCAGTTGTTGCAATGTTATTAACATTTGAAAAATAACATTACTGTATGCAGGATTCGTCTACTTCCAAAGAATATCATTAAGTGTTTTTAATTATAAATACAAGATGTGCATGTTGGGTAATTTTGAAATATCACAAAATGGCTTCCCTGTGCTTAAAGAAACAACAAGCATCCCCCACCCCGCTTCAGTAGCAGCTTGTCCTTTGCGGTCTTAGTCGCGAATGCCAGCTGGAAAAGGTCAGTTGGTATTTTGTTGGAATTATTTCACCAGTCTTTTTTGTGTACTAGTTCTATAAGTTGTTACGTGTTGGGGGCCACCTGGAACTGGCGGGGAGAGCAAGTTCGTTAAAAATGTATAAATAACTCAGATGAGACAGAGGGATAGAGTTTCACGATCTAGGCGCGCTTTGTAACGACAGATGAGACAGAGGGATATAGTGTCACGATCTATATAGGCGCGCTTTGTAACGACAGATGAGACAGAGGGATAGAGTGTCACAATCTAGGCGCTGCGTTGTAACGACAGATGAGACAGAGGGATAGAGTGTCACGATCTAGGCGCGCTTTGAAACGACAGATGAGACAGAGGAATAGAGTGTCACAATCTAGCCGCGCTTTGTAACGACAGATGAGCAACATACGATTTTTCCCAGAGTCGTGACAACAAACAGTATGAAATGAAACAGGGGCCTTTTAGATCTGAGCACAGTGTTGGTCGGCATAACGTATTACACGAATCATTGGTTAATCTATTGGAAGTGTACTCACCACCACTTCACAATAAACTGGGCCTCGTGAAAAACTGTGTTGTGAAATAGCAATGGATCGTAATGAACAAGATTATCAAAAATGGAAATTCGGGGCAATCAAAACGGATGCTTGGCTGAAAGCTGCGAACTGATGCATGATACTTTATTTATTACGTAACCAAATTGAACTTGCCGCTCGGGTGCATGCACGTTGGTGGTGCAGCACTTTTTCACATGAATCCCCGAGCTCAGAACTATGCTGAACTCGTTAGTAATATGCTAACAGCATACAAGCAACTCAGACCTAAGCTAAACTCGTAATTTAAGAAATCAAATATTAAATGTTTATTTCCAAGTTTAATGGTACAAATGACATTTGTTTAAAGTTATGACTACTCATTATATTAACCCAGTTATTTATATAAGCCAAAACTAGATCTATTATTTGTTTGCATAATATATCATTGATTTTTCTCACGAAGCTGCATAACTTAAAATCCCGTCGTGCTACACAAAATCTGACTTCAGATTTGGAATCAGCAGACTTCATTTAGAATATAACAACAGACATTCAGTAGCAGACAATAAAGTTTATTTTGTCGTTTAAGTGTTATTTTTGTCCAAAATCTCGTAACAGTCAGCTTTGCAAAAAATTGGTCATTTACCATAGTCATGAGAAGTAAGCGGGGAGGAACATTTATCCCATGCCTCACATCCTTTTTGCACGTGGATTTAGTCGTACATTTACGCTTAGACCGTGACAAGTCTTTACTCATATAATGTAGCTTAGTGACATTATAAATAGTTATAGAATCAGTTTGGTAGCAACCAATGTTCTGATATTAACAATGTGCGCGAGACAAACTTCCATGAACAGGAAAAATTTGTTCAATTATCATTTTTGAAATTGTGATTGCAACTGGGACAGGATCGAACCGGCCAGGGCGCCGGGACAACGTTGCTAAACAAATACGCTCCCGATAAAAACGGGACGCATGGTTAGACTATGTATGCATAGATTCTAAATCAATTTAAGATTAAGCCACATTGAAGGGACGCGATTGACTACACCATTTTTAATGTTAGCCGTATGTCTTTTTGCTATGACTTTTTAAAAATATTTTTAAAAATCTTCACCAGCAGCTATTTGACAAACAAAATTATAGAGAGCTACTAGAGAAAATAAACAAAATAATAGGTGCAAAAAATATATTTGAGCTAACAGCGCCTATTTTATGGGAAAGGTGGGCCTCCTTGTTATTGACATCCAAATCAAATTTTGGCTCAATTGTAGACGCAGTGTTACACTCAATAGGAAAACGAATATTCATTCTGCTCCTGTACGGTTTCTTAATAATACTGATAGCGAAATGTAGTTTCGATGCAGTTATTTGAAGGAAATGGGAGGAGAACTTTCCAGGCCATTGCACCAAGTTGGGATATTCATTTCCATATATAAAATATTTTTAAAAACATAAAAGGGTAGATGTAATGTTTCATACACAAAACAATTTTTTTATCATTAATTTCTTTTTCGGGTGTCCTTGAAAGGAGACTTAAACGTGGGGGAAAAATAATTAATGCTTTTCTCAATTTTTTTGTCAATTTTTTGCGGACTGCAAAGTGACATTCCATTTATTACATGCGCAACAAAAGTTAATTATTGACACCCCCCCGCCCACTTTCGCCCTGTTGCACGCATACTTTTTGGGCGCCGCCCCCACCCTTTTCCAATGCCTACGTTCACGAAGCTTTCGAAACAACACACACCCCCCGCCCCCAATATATTATACACATTTAAAAAAAAAAAAAAATCAAATAATTTAATAATCATGACGTCACAGAAAAAAAACGTGTGGCAAGCTTACACTAAGTTACACCTCCGACTATTTGGCCAGCCCAGTGGTTCCCATAATATACGCTCTGGGTTCCACGTTTCCCACGGAAAGAGGCGTGAGAATGGGGGCAAAAGGTCAGTCGACGGGGTGCCAACATCATGGGCGCGAAAATCGTCTTTAAATAGGACCTTAATAGTAAATTGAAATATAAATTCTATAAACTTTAGAAAGACAAGGGGCGCCAAATATCGTTTCTATACTGGTCCGCCCGAGGGGCAATATTTTCTATATATAAAGTGGCACCATTTTCCGGCTCCGCCCCGGGTGCCACTTTTTTCTCTGTATAGCACTGTCCTGTGTTGCTTCGGCTTTCTCACGGGGGCGCCGCGTAAGTATACACACTTTTCCTAATGTTATCTCCACTTTTAATCCAATGTGATATCTAGCGGTCTTGTGTAACTACCGTTTGCTGTTACGAGATGACGCTTAATCCAATGTAACATCTAGCGGTCTTGTGTAACTACTGTTTGCTGTTACGAGATGACGCTTAATCCAATGTAACATCTAGCGGTCTTGTGTAACTACTGTTTGCTGTTACTAGATGACGCTTAATCCAATGTAACATCTAGCGGTCTTGTGTAACTACTGTTAGCAGTTACTAGATAACACTTAATGAGCTACGTGTGTGAGTTTTTTTTTTTTTTTTTGTACCAAACCCTTATTTTATTTTATTTATTTATTGGCTTTTTCGAATTGTACTTGTTAGAATTTAACAAAGAACGCGTGGTGAAAACCTACAGTTGGTAAGTGCGTCGTGAATCGAAAAAATTGAGGACCCACTGGCGTAGCCCCCGGGTTAGCGATACGTCATATACCTCTACTACTCCATTTAGGGGTGTGTAGTGAGCTCATTTGTGAAATTACATGACAACATTATGAAGATAATTCCTACCTACAAAAGTTTTGCATGATATATTAAAAGCAATAGAGATACAAATATGCTATTTTTATGTCAGAGATGCATGATGACTACTGCATAATTATTTAATAAATGTATGCACTTTCTGCTTAGATCGCCCCCCTCGGGCCATACGCACGAGTACGCAAAAATTGACACCCCCTCCCCCCTCAGTGTGTACGTACTATGTGGATGGACTCAGAAGTAAGACTGCCGCGTACCACCACTTAGGTAAACATTGGGTTAGATTCTTTAAATGTTGCCAAGGGATATCACGAGGATATTAGGAATCATGTTTATTTTAAAAAAACACGTTGATGGATATCACTAGGATAATAGGACACATGGCTTTAAACAACATTGTCGATAAATATCACAAGGATTGTGGGTGGGTGGGACTCGTTAACCTTGGACGGCAACTCATCTAAGAGAAGGAAACTGAATTCAAACCCGGAGATGGAGTCCCGAAAGGCGGATAACATTGATACAATGAAACATTCCGACAACTCCAAGCTGTATCATCCACATGATGTTCCTTTGGGGTTATCCAGCGGCGTGGAGAGAGGTGATTTGCTGTTGGGAACCAGCTTATAATACTAGAAGAATAATCCCAGGCCTTGTGGATTCGTCCTGCCAATTCCATACCATCGTCACCTTGTGACGGACGGATGCGAACAAAAAAAAAAAGGATACATATTTATAAAAAATACTATGAAGTAAATCTACTGGGACGTTGAAAAATTACAATGTGTTTACATTCTAATTATTCCTTGGTATGATGATGCATGGTCGGATTAAGACTTTTTGCGTCTCTGGGTACTGGGTACACATGGAGACATAACTTATGCATGGTCCGTAGATTGTAATAGTTCATTGTAGTAGGCCCGGGCTGTGACTTCTTAAGCCCCGTGGTCTAGAAAGCAGTGTTTCCCAAGTTTTAAGTTTTGCGGACCAGTGGACAAGTTTCGAAAATGAACGACGAACTAACGCCAGATTTATTGTGATAACTGATGCCAGATTTATTATAATTTAAAAAGAACATGTAAGGAAAAAAAAACATGGAAGGAAAAAAAACACCTCTTCACTATTTGCCATTAATCTATTATTTTTATTTTTTAAAGGTCAGAGACCACTTCTATAGCCATTCACCCTCATCCTTAATTAAAGTTTGTACGCCTTCAACGCCAGAAATCCCTCGACGCACCCGTACAGAAATATAATATATTATATTAAAACGTCTTGTGTAGCAGTAAGACGTCGCATAGGCAACTTTTTAAAAAGATAAATAATTAACTAATGAATAAGTTTCAACAAATTAAATAGTCTTATAATAGTTAAAATATAAACCCAACCAGTCAAGGGACATCCAAAATTCATGGCATTTTTTTCTATTGCGCTTCGATTAATTATAGAATAACGAAGTGGCTATTGGTACCCGGGTACAAGAATTGAGAGGTTGGGATGAAAAAATTATTTAAAATATTATTGTTGGGTATGTAAGACCAAATGGGGCATCAAATGAAAGATAATTGAATGGACTATACGTTTGTAAACTTATTCTTCAGTTTAACTAAAATAAACTACCACAAATGACATTCGAATAGCATTAGTCAAAATGGACCCGGACAGGCAACGCCGCCATTCGCACCCGGGTACAATTAGACTCAATGATGTAAATAATGATCACCCATGAGTCGCAAGCCGTTATACGTGGGTTTCTCGCTTTAAAACAATTGAAAGTATAAAACAAACTGCCAGAGAAAGAACGTTATCTCTTGGCAAATCATCCAACGCATGTTGATAGCTCCTCCATTTAAAGACCTAGCTATTCCGAAATAGTGAATTTCAATGCACAAACACGCCTGTCCTCGGCGCTTCGTTATAGGGATACTATCTCTAAACTGAGTCAATCCCAAGCTTGTGGACTGGAGTTCAGTCTCCAGCAAAAGCCCAGACAAGCAGAAACAACACCAGCTCCCCTGGTGGATGGGACTCGTTAACCTTGGATGGCGACTCATCTAAGAGAAAGCTAAACTCTGAAATTAAACCTGGAGATGGAGTCCCGTAGGCGCTATGACACTGACACAATGAAAATTCAGACAAGTCATGCGATGTGGAAAGCATAAGAGCACAGTGAGGCACAAGTAGCACTGCTGGTCAACTACTGCATCCTGGTCAACTAATGCATCCTGGTCATCTACTGCATCCTGGTCATCTACTGCATCCTGGTCATCTACTGCATTCTGGTCATCTACTGCATCCTGATCATCTACTGCACCCTGATCTATTGCCAGTCGTCTTGACTCACTCTTGCCATGGAACAAATATGCAAGGACGAGAGAGTGAGGCTGACGAATTGAGCAACTCTCCCTCACTTTAAACAAAATACAGCTCAGGTCAAGGCTACTACTCGTCGAAGCCTTTGTCATCTTCGGATGCGAAGGACGAAGAATAAATATCTTCAAATGGGTGTATACGCCAATTTTAAGTTTATGGAAGAGTGGGTTTTTCGACGTCCGTAAGCGCGGACTATTGGTTAGCCAACTTCCAACACCATTCTTGGTTGTTTTTAAAATAAATATTTTACCTACCCTCCCCCATAAACTGTTTATAACGCTGTTTTCAGTCAAGATTAAATTCTGATACTTGGTGTGAGTTTTATATAGACGTTTGTCCCCGGCAGTTGATGATCTAGTGATTCTAGTCGGCATTGTCTTCTTGCTGCATAACTTTACTGACTAATAATCCAAGCTGAAACTAATACATTATTTTTTTCCATTTAATTATTCCCTTATATTTTAAAATCTAACTGTTCGTGGGTTCAACGGCCCCTTGTTCTCCCTCAACTAAAAAAGTGTACTGTTAGCAATAATCTCTTTAATTTACCAAATATTCCCCCGCCCCTTATCCCCACCCCCTTCTTTGTTGTAGTACTACCATAAAATTAATTGCCGCTTTCCGCGCATTTATAGAATTGATGTTAAAGTGGTTGGTTATATTGCACTTTAAACCAATCATATCATAATTATAGTATTAAGGATCAGATTATTAGGAATGGCTTTTGTTGTTGAATGACTCAGCGGCTGTTGCTGTGGTCGTTAATGAATGACTACAGGTTCATCTGTGTGGTCCTCCATTTTCTTTTCTCTCACAAACTGATGGTTTATAGCGTTTAGTCCTTGTTTGATTAAAGTTTTGCATTTCAAGTGCTATGTACCAAGACAAAATACAGATCCCGTGATCGTCCCAGCCTTATAATAAACATCAGTCCCACCGTTATTATAGAAGCGAATGAAACTGGGTGGCTGTCTTGGATCGAAAACAAGGCATACACCGGGACACTTGATTAAAGACCATCTTTGTAAAGAACATTGCTGAAATTGTAAGACCTCGGATATTCCCGTATGCTATAGTTACACTATAACTATAGTAAATATAATCTTTGCCCTTTCGTTTTTCTAGTCATCCTATGTAATTAATATTGCAGTAGGTCCCCTTATATTATTACTTACAAAAAACGACTTTCCATGGATTTCTAAAACACTTAGATGGTTATTGTTGAAGTAAAACGAAATGTCTGGTTCATTGGGACTTTAACATTTAATAATTGAAGAATAAAGAACGAAAAAAAATATTTTGAAAACGTTAATGGCAAAACTCAAAGTTTATATTTTACCATCAAGTCTACAAGGAGGTGCTACGCAATTTGAACAAGAAATCCCGCTGCTGTAATCAACACCAATCAAGAAGTGCATGTTGAGCTACTTTATTACCAAACGATACTGGGCGTATTAACCAACTTCTCTGTCACAATTGAAGTCACCACACGGGAACGTTGAGACAGTGTGACATGTTTGTTTGTGCTCAGATCGTTAGCAGTCCTCTTGGATAAACCCAGACCTAGCTGATCTTCTAAATTGTGTAATAGACCTACATATACATTTACTAATGGAACCGAGTTTTTTGTTTATTTTGTTTATTTTAGAACCAGGTTTTTTAATGCGTCAAATCGTATAACAACATGTAAATATGGCACTTATGCATTAATTCGAATAGTACTGAACACTAAACACCGAGCTCCGGATATTTCAGCCATGGGAAGCTTTGCCAACAGCCAAAACTCCAGCTACAGTGACATCAGTGACGAGTTTCGCACAGCGTTTAACTTTGGCATCAACATTTTCATCTCGCCGTTCCTGGTTTTCGGCATTCTCTCCAACGTCATCAACATGGTCGTGTTCATCAAAATGGGTATCCGGGACGGCGTCATGGTGACCTTCTTGGGCCTCTCCATTTCCGACTTTTGTCAACTGTGCGTCTATCTGTTCACCTGGTCCATGATTATGGTAACTGAAACTAAGGCACTCAATAACTCCGGCATAGACTACGACTCTCTCGTGTTTCTAAGCATATGGTATAATTTTGTCTTCTGCGACATCGCCGTCGTCATCACCACGTATCTGGCCATACAACGCTGCTGTTGCGTGGCGATGCCGTTGCAGTTCAGGAACAAGTTCACATTCTCGCGCAGTGTCTTCGTGGTGGGCTCCACGTTCGCATTCGTCCCGCTCACCTACGTGTCGATTCTCACCACCCAAGGTCTCGCTATGTCTCAGGCGAGCAACGGGACCTCGCCCCTGTTAAGACTTTGGCTCGGCCCGGACCGCGTCAAGGCAATTGAAATCTACGACATAACCAATAAGATTATTCTGAAAACAGCCGGGCAGATCATCGTCGTCCTATCTCTACTGGTCATGTCGGTACGCTTGATAGCTTCCATCAAGTTTCGTTTACAGTCCGCACCCGCAGCGTCCGCCATCGGCAGCAGTTGCCCGCTCAATCGGACCAGTCTGGAAGGCATGGAAAACGCGGCTAGATCTGTAAGACAAACCAGGTATGATCTGCAGGTGATCAAAGCCGTGGCACTCGTGTCGGTGATATTCGTGCTGTCCAACTCGCCGAGGTTAATCTTCACCTACGGACGACGCATTGAGCCCGAATTAAATCTGTACGGCCGTTACAACAACCTTTACCTGGCCTCTTCCGTGTTTTGCAACGTCATCGAGTGCTTGAATGCTTCCTGCAATGTTTTTGTCTATTACAGATACAACAGTAAATTTGCGTCTACGTTGAGAGGTTTATTTTCGTGTCTTCCACCAAGAATAAATGTATAACACAGGTTAGCTCTCAGTAACTCGTTACAATGGATAAATACAAACAAAATGAAATCTTTTGAAAGCCTTTTTATTGATCCCCGATTCTTGCTTCATTAACAGATCATTTGGTTGATCAAATAGGGAAGGTTAGGGGGGGGGGGGGGGTATATAAAAAAATAACTCAAAATAATGATTTCTCCCCGCTTCAGAAAAATCTGTTTCACTGTTAGCATATAATAGTGTTATTTAAAGTTCAATCGGATGAACAATTGTTCAATGCATGCTTGCCAGGTTATCGAGGCCACATGGCACAGTTATTGGCCATTTGTGATCTGCTACTAAATGAACCATGTTTTCAACATCGCTTTCACTGCTTTTTGCTTCGAATTGTTTGGGTCCACTTTTAGTAGATCTCATTGTGCCAGAATCAAAGTGTTTGGGTCCACTTTTAGTAGATCTCATTGTGCCAGAATCAAAGTGTTTGGGTCCACTTTTAGTAGATCTCATTGTGCCAGAATCAAAGTGTTTGGGTCCACTTTTAGTAGATCTCATTGTGCCAGAATCAAAGTGTTTGGGTCTACTTCTAGTAGATCTCATTGAGCCAGAATCAAAGTGTTTGGGTCTACTTCTAGTAGATCTCATTGTGCCAGAATCAAAGTGTTTGGGTCTACTTCTAGTAGACCTCATTGTGCCAGAATCAAAGTGTTTGGGTCCACTTTTAGTAGATCTCATTGTGCCAGAATCAAAGAGTTTGGGTCTACTTGTAGTAGATCTCATTGTGTCAGAATCAAAGTGTTTGGGTCTACTTCTAGTAGATCTCATTGTGCCAGAATCAAAGTGTTTGGGTCTACTTGTAGTAGATCTCATTGTGCCAGAATCAAAGTGTTTGGGTCTACTTCTAGTAGATCTCATTGTGCCAGAATCAAAGTGTTTGGGTCCACTTTTAGTAGATCTCATTGTGCCAGAATCAAAGTGTTTGGGTCTACTTGTAGTAGATCTCATTGTGTCAGAATCAAAGTGTTTGGGTCTACTTCTAGTAGATCTCATTGTGCCAGAATCAAAGTGTTTGGGTCTACTTCTAGTAGATCTCATTGTGCCAGAATCAAAGTGTTTGGGTCTACTTTTAGTAGATCTCATTGTGCCAGAATCAAAGTGTTTGGGTCTACTTCTAGTAGATCTCATTGTGCCAGAATCAAAGTGTTTGGGTCCACTTTTAGTAGATCTCATTGTGTCAGAATCAAAGTGTTTGGGTCCACTTTTAGTAGATCTCATTGTGCCAGAATCAAAGTGTTTGGGTCCACTTTTAGTAGATCTCATTGTGCCAGAATCAAAGTGTTTGGGTCCACTTCTAGTAGATCTCATTGTGTCAGAATCAAAGTGTTTGGGTCCACTTTTAGTAGATCTCATTGTGTCAGAATCAAAGTGTTTGGGTCCACTTTTAGTAGATCTCATTGTGTCAGAATCAAAGTGTTTGGGCCCACTTTTAGTAGAACTCATTGTGCCAGAATCAAAGTGTTTGGGTCCACTTTTAGTAGATCTCATTGTGCCAGAATCAAAGTGAGGAGTTGGCCCTTCGTTGTTGGTATCTAACCGTATGCTTACCCTCAGTGGTTGGCTACTAGAGTTCCTCAACGATCTTCCTAGGGTGTCGCTAAATATGATCTTAAACTTTATCATAAGTGCTACCCCCCCCCCCCCCCCAAAAAAAAAAACCCACACCCTTTTAATCGGTAAAATTCCAAATGTAATCACTAAATTTCTTTAGCTCATAATCTGAGCTTGAACTAAGTACATCATGCGAAAATAAATATGCTCTCAATTCTAAATTTTGTAAATACTTACTTTGCTGTGACGGTTGTACAGAGCAAGTTGCAGATGCATTTAATCAGGATCATGCATTGCAGGGAAACTTAAAACACTATTTCGAACGATATTCAAATGTACAATAGAAAATAATGGATACTTTCTCTAAACGTATCAAAAAGTGTGGTAATGTACATACACAATTTGATATATGAATTTACTAATGGTCTGTCTTCGAGAGATCATGGCGTAACTTTCTATCTGAACAACCGCGACTGGTTCGAGTTTTCTGGTACTGGATTGACAGTAACTGCTGCACTTTCCGCAGATGAACGTCCAAGTTTTTCATCGCTCCATTCTGAGCAGTAGATGGTGGGTCTAAGTTATGAAAAAGTCTAAACAATTTCATGTTGTAACCCTGGATGATGAAAACAACTTCTAGATTGCACCCGTGGATGCTGAAAACAACTACTAGGTTGTACCCCTGGATGAAGAAAACAACTTCTAGGTTGTACCCCTGGTTGATGAAAACAACTTCTAGGTTGTACCCCTGGATGATGTATACAACTTCTAGGTTGTTCCCCTGGATGATGTAAACAACTTCTAGGCTGTACCCCTGGATGATGAAAACAAAACAACTTCTAAATTGTACCCCTGGATGATGAAAACAAAACATCTTCTAGGTTTTACCCCTGGGTGATGAAAACAAAACATCTTCTAGGTTTTACCCCTGGATGATGAAAACAACTTCTAGTTGTACCCCCTGGATGATGAAGATTACATCCAGGTTGTACCCCATGGAGGATGACCAAGAGCTCGGGGGAGTCTGCTTCTTGAGGCCTGGAGTTATCTTCGTAAGGGTTATAGTCAGCCTCAATGTCTTGCAGGCTTGAGACCGGTGTAACACAACCGTATCCATTTTTTTTGTGTCCGCGTTGCCATGTTAAGGCTGCATCATCGGCAAATAGCAGGTCACGGCAAATAGCAGGTCACGGCAAATAGCAGGTCACGGCAAATAGCAGGTCACGGCAAATAGCAGGTCACGGCAAATAGCAGGTCACGGCAAATAGCAGGTCACGGCAAATAGCAGGTCAAGGTTACAAACCTTTGTGATTTAATCTTGGCACGGGACCGGCGGTGTTAAACTGCTGGACGCCCGACCTGGTACGGGTTGTCCTTGTAAGCACGCTGGAGGACCATGGAAAAGGAAATGACTAAGTGCGTGGATGCGACAAAGCAGCCTGGCTCTTTCCACTGTTGAATGGGAATGACAGCAGGCGAGTTTTGGGTGTGTATGTGGGGAGATTGGGGAGGGGGGGAGAGCTCATTTCTGCAGGGACTTAAAAAGTATACTCCAGTCTATCGTGTACAATGCCTTTAAAGCGAAAGCGATACAGACATGCTGAATTGTGTTGTCTGTTGTTTGCGACGTCAGTGTGTTTTTTAATGCAATGATATTGTATAAATATAAATAACATGTCGATGGTCTCACAGGGTGTTCGAAATAAAAGAAGTTGCTTCTTAGCCTTTCTGTTATTTCTTAAACATGTTGTGACACCAATGTTGATGTTGAATTTTATAGTAAACCTCTACTCAAGGAAGCTCAACAAAAATGTTCAATTTTCCCCACGAAATATTGTCATATTTATTTAAACTTGTATCTCTCCCCCCCCCCCCCCCCCAATGTTTAAGGAATAATCATACATTATTTTTTAATCTCCATGTATACTTGAGATGCACAGCCTCCATATAAACTTGGTAATAATAATCTATACATGATATACATCAATTTTAGGACTTGATTTTGAGTCATGCATTGTTGTATTAAGTTAGGGACGTTCATATATGCGGGCTGTAATGATAGAGCATTTCCCCATGCTAATTTTGTTTAGTGGATTAAAACGGGGGTGTGGGGGGGGGGGGGGGCTTTCCTCATGGTTGTGCTATTGTCTTTCCATTTGTCTCCTTCCTATCACTTTATAGGCCTACTGCCTACCCTTTCTTCACAGAATATTATTTTTTTTAAATTATAATATAACTTCTTAGTTAATATGTAGTTGACAGTGGAATATGATTTTGAAATGTGTATACTGTTTTTCTTCTGTGTGTGGACATTACGAGAAAGGCGTTCAGTGTGTACCAAGCAAGGACACGCTTATATACTTTCTCCCGCAATGACCCAGAGACGATATGACAGATTTTTATATCTGCTGTGAATTGACGTCTAACAACTGGAATAAAAAGAAAAATATCAAAGCCTATCAAGTTGACTTGGTGATGCGAAAATATGTCTGAAAAAAGTTGTCCCTATCATATCATTATACTAAGGTAGGACAGAAGTACAACAACAAAAATAAGTCGTCAATCATACAATACACTTTGCAAGCTAGGCTACTATCGGGTGTAAAAAGATTAAAGTTATGTTTTGATATTAATTTCTTTAATGCACGTTAATATGAATTGGCAAATGCACATACTTAGATTAAGGGTTGTAATGGACAATTCTTAATAGAAGATAACGTGCTTGCTTAATTACTGCCTCAAAGGAACATTTTAATGAACCCCCCCCCCCCCCCCCCCCCGCACAAAGCACATGAAAGTGATTGTAAAATCGTATTATTTTATTACTTTATTATTATAATACGCTGAATACAATTGGACTTGAAGTTTCATTTGTGTAGAAGTGGCAGTAAGAGTTGACTGTTGACTTGACTTAGTGTTTAGATAAATATCCCTTTGTTTGTTAGTTTGTTGTGGAATCTTGCATCTCATTTGTTCCCCACTTCCTGGTCTCCAATTGAGCTGAAACTTTGTACACTTAAACCCCTCCCCCAAATGACCTTACAACACTCATGATCGGTAGGTCGCCAGTGACCTCCACTGACCCTTAAGTGCCAGCAGTGGATATCTCAGGAAGGTAAAGTGTTTGAGACATGACATGAGGTTTTTTTTTACCTCAGTGTTTCCTTACTCTTTCCTGGTATCAATCAAACAATGACAACGTTTTAACTCAGTAAGGTCACCACTGACCTGAAACAAGGTTGTATTTCATTGGCATCTCATGCTTTTTTAAGTCCTGAGCTCCTATTACAACTTTGAAGACTAATAAAAACTACAAGAGAGAAAAATTTCAAAAACTACTTTTTTTAAAAAGAACATGCTCTTCCAAAAATTTTCTACAAGTATAAATATATATATGAACACAATGTTTTGTGCAGTTCATAAAGACATGCACGCAGCGGTATCACTAGGGGTATCGCTAATTTAATTTCACTTGTCAAGATCACGATGGATTGGAACATACAGTTACAGCAGTAATGCAAGGCAGTTTTGATAGCTAATTTTTCCATGATTTAATAGGCCACACGACATTTCTTTCAGTTAAACTGCTTATGACTTTAACCAAAGTCTAACCTCTATTATGACTTATTAATAAGTTTCAAGGATCATTTTGTTATAGTTCAAAAAGTAACTTGAGGTGACTAAGACAACTATATTTCCTCAATATCCCAAATGCCAAAATAGATCAAGTTAGACACTTCAAGGATGTTGATCATAAAGATATTGACCTTTTATGGATAAGTATACATATTTATCAAAGGTTCCCAGCATGTTAGATGTGACGGCAGATCTACCACCACTTCCTGATTTTGACATTAGTGCACACAGTTATGTGATTTTCTCAGAGACTATACTTAGTTGCACTGTAATACAACCAGTGAGTCACAAGGCCGTGTCAATGTGATAAATATTGGATGCAATACAGTAGGGGATATACACATTCCCTCTTTTTGACTTGAAGAAGAAAACAAGTTTCTTGTCTCAAAATAGGAGTTCTAATCAAACAATTGAAATCATCTGAGCAGCACATTAGAAAAATTACAATTTGAATACAGGATAACATCCTCTTAAATTGTAAAAATAATAAATAAAAATCTTATTTCAAAAATTCTATTCTTCAAAATTCCCCAGTGTGATTGCTGCCAATGGAAACAGCCCTCCACTCACTTACAAGAGGTTTCAGTCCATTCTATCAAAACTTGAGCCTCCTCTTCAGCCATGTGAGACCCTGACAGCACAAATGGTGGCCGACGTAACTACCCCGGTGGCAGATGACCATGATGAAAGATTTAGTGTTCCCTCACTGGACGAGCTAGGTCAGTCGATGGTTATGATTTTGTTAAATTCATATGGTACGAGTGATCAGTTGAATAAAACATTAAAAAAATGCTTCTGAGAGCAATACAAAATATCAAAACAGTCAATGCTGCTAAGAGCAATACAAAATATCAAAACAGTCAATGCTGCTGAGAGCAATACAAAATATCAATATAAATGCAGTCACTGCTGCTAAATTGTGGATGAGGGTTTTCATTTGGAGATTTCAAGACAAAAGCAATCACAGAATGAACTATAGCAGATCTTATATTCATTTAAGGCGTCCATTTTATTGAATGTTTTACAAAATGGAGGTTTATTTTTATTAACCTCAAAATGTTTTAAAAAATATTTGTGGTCCATAGAATTCACAGTATTACCGCAAAGTCAAAAGCAAAGAAAATGGCCTCTTCATTGCATCACACAAATTTGGGCATATACATAAATCTTCTTGTCTAAAAAGTCCAGCTCATTTGCTTGACCACTTCTGGTTCGCCATATTACAGAAGGATTTTATGACTCAACAATGTTTTAAAATTTCTCTCTTGTGGTTATTTTATTATTAAAAAATTTACAGAAGAAATTTAAAAATAATTTCGTGAATTTCCTTTTCTAAACATTTAATTGAAATATACCATATCAAAGACAGTAACATCTTAAGAAAGGTTCACCATACTGTCGTAAAAGAGTTTTAATGCTTTTTTTAACACTGCTGCACAAGGTTTGCTAGTTACAACATGAGGGCATTCTTTCTGCTATGTGGCCACACCTGATAATGATAGAACATGAGCCACCATCATGATATGAAATTAGTTTTAAAGCAAGTAACTCATCATATCCAAATGGTAGAGATTTCAATTTCATAATTTAATATCTTAGGTTTTGATACAGACACATTGGGTCCAGTACAATTCCGTGGTGGAGAATCTGAAGCTCTTGCCAGGTTGTACAGACATTTAGAAAGAAAAGTAGGTCACTGATTATTTTATTTTGCTACTGTTGTGTTGTTCATTGATCACTTTTGTAATGATGGTTTGAGTGAGCCAAGTTAGAGCCTTTAGTGGGCTCAGGCACTATATTTTATAACCATCACCCACTCTCTTAGAAGATAGGGGCATGTGTCCATGGCTCTGGTTTACCCAGGACTGTTGTGGGCACAAAGAGAACTCCGGTGGAAATCTTCCGCAACATTACTTCTACACACAGATACAAAAATAGTATTTGGTATTTAATCAATCTTTTGTTTACCACATAAATAAAAACTGATATTGTTTCTTAATGAAAAGAAAGGCCCCACATGAGGTTGTAATAATTAAGTCGATTTATAGTTATTAAACTTAATTCACTGTGTTCTATTTATCTTAGGCCTGGGTTGCCAGTTTTGAACGTCCCAAAATGAGTCCCCAGTCTTTGTATCCAAGTGGCACCGGCCTCAGTCCATATCTCAGATTTGGTTGTTTGTCACCAAGGACATTTTACTGGAAACTTTCAGAATTATATAAAAAGGTAAGAATTTACCTATTGTCATTTTTAAAAACATCAACTAATTTCTTTCAGGTATTGATAAAATTATAAGCATTATGTTAATTTAATTCTATACATTATTTACACTGAAGTACATTATAGTTTTTGGTTTAATCTGCTGTCAGTTTGAGGGGGAACATGGCCCTTCATGTCTGTATAAATAAATGGATTATTTGAACAAATATTCATTATACTCACCCTAATGGTGTGACTCTTAATGTTGCAGGTTAAGAAAGGAGCAGATCCACCTCTGGCATTGCATGGACAGTTGTTGTGGAGGGAGTTCTTCTACACTGTGGCCACCAACAACCCTAACTTTGACCGCATGGTGGGCAACTCAATTTGTGTGCAGATACCTTGGGAGCACAATCCTGAGGCTTTGGCCAAATGGGCAGAGGTAAACTCTTAAATCTGATTTAAACAAATGAGAGTATTCTCAAGTCAGGTAATTAAAACTCAAGCTTCTCAAACCTTAATAGAGAATATCATTTCCATCAGAGTATAAGCTCTAGGCCTTCATCAGTTTTCGGTTTTTTAGACTATTTTATTTTTCCAATAAAGCACAGCCATTATGTACAACATTATTTTTTTTTTAGAATCAGAATTACCAGTATCAGAAAATTTTAGTGTAATAAATTATGATCATTAACAAAATCAGTTGTAAATTTATTAACATTTTTAACAAATATACAAAAACATTATTAAAATATAATTTTCTTGCTTGAAAATATTATTATGCATGCTCGACTTTCTGATGTATACTTAAAATTTTTTTTGCAAACAATCAATTAATATATTTTCCTAGGTGTGTAAGGTGTGATGATGAGTTCAATAGTTGGCAAAGTAAAATTCCTGATAACTGGGCTAAATGAGATTCATAAAAATACTGAAAGTTTGTTTAGTGCGTTATATATTCTCTTGTCTTACAGAAATAGTCTCAATTTCAATATTGTGTAATAAATCTGTGATCTAAAAGGGGACAGGACATTAAAATATTAATGTAGTTCAAGGGCTTGAAAAAGTTTGCGGTAAAATGTGGGAGGGGGAGGGGCGGAACTCATTGGTATTCTTATAAAGTGCGTTAGTTGAATGCATGTTTTGTCAAGAAACTTTTATAGATGGAAAATTCACTGATTTCCACCACTATTGTTTGGCGGGCTGTAGCTTGTTTAGTTTTTAAAAAAATATATATTAAAATATAAATCATTTTGAAAGTATGGTCTATTGTGCCTTTACTTCATGTTTTATCAAACCTTATAATGACTCTTTCATTTTAAAAAAATCTTGAATTTTCATTAGGGTATGACAGGTTTTCCATGGATTGATGCTATCATGGTGCAGCTGAGGAAAGAAGGTTGGATACACCACCTGGCAAGACATGCAGTGGCCTGTTTTCTTACAAGAGGCGACCTATGGATATCATGGGAAGAAGGGATGAAGGTGAGTTCTTCTTCTTCTATATAATGAGGGCCCACGATCAATTTATTGATCATTCTGGCTCCTCTGCATGTAGAGAGAATTTGCAATGTTTCTATGCCTGGTGTTGAGGAGGATATTTCACTGGTTGCAAGGGCTAAAATATTCACTCCTTATTTCCACAAAAAAAAAATCAGCCAGTAAAAATAAAGTACATACTAATAAAGTCATTTGATTGGGACTTATTTGTGTGACTTATTAGCAATAAATGTTCATAGGAAATTGTTGTCAACATATTACTATTCTAAAACTAAAACAAGATTTTCTTGAAATTATGTTACAAATTATTTATTTAGATCAAATTATGAAAACTGCAATATGGTCTTGGTTGGCTAGTATTTAATGGGAAAATCGCGAAGACTTTCAACCATTGTTCTAGAAATAATTTTATTAAAAGTTTGATGTTGAGGGACAATTATTAATTGAACTATTAACTATGTATCAAGCACTGCAACTAATTAAACTAAAATTAATTAGTTTTATTTATTTAATTATTTTAATATGTTAAATTTGAAAAGGTGCCTTGAATAAAATTTTAAAATGTCGATCAATTTAAAACAATATTTAAACTTTTCTTTAAAAACTAAACATAAAATTTGGGTTGTTCTCATTCAAAATATTAATTATCAACAAGCAATAGTGTTTGGTTGGCTCCGTTGACAAGGTTGTTTACAAACTTTAGTTGGATTATCTGTTATTCCTATTGTAATTTTATATTAAAATACATAGTTTTAATATTTTCTTCACTTTTTCCTTAACCCTTAGGCTTACATGATTCTTCCAACAGACCCAGATATTGGTTTCTAAAGCTTTGTTAACACATTCATGATTAAATTACGGGTTTATTGTTGATTGGTTTTGACCTCCCTTGATTGTCAATAGATTTCTGATTGTTTTTGGTTTTTTTGGGTAAGGTATTTGATGAAATGCTGTTAGATGCAGATTGGAGTGTCAATTCTGGAATGTGGATGTGGCTCTCCTGTTCAGCATTTTTCCAACAGTTTTTTCACTGCTATTGTCCAGTAGGATTTGGGAAACGAGCAGATCCATCTGGAGATTTTGTAAGGTATGAAATATAGGCTACACATATTTATCAAATTTATTTGTCTGATTTTTAAAAAAAATTATAATGACATTTATAAGAATGTTTTATTTGCGCTCTTATATTCAGGTAAAGTAAAACTCATGCTATCTCAATTTTTATATAATTTCTTTAACAAAATGTGAAGAAATTATTAAAAATTATGACAATTCCTTTTATTTGTTTTTTGTTTGTCTTTAAAAAAAAAATAATCTCTTTCAGTAATCAACTGTAGAAATGTGAGAACTTAGGTTATCAGGGCATTCTATTATCTAGTCGTACTTTTATCGAGACTGATATTTTTTGAGGCAGCAATATACTAGGCATAGGATCATCACCAGGATTAAGGACGTCACTTAAGTCAGATCAGAGACAAGCACAGCCAATGACACAAAACATTGTTGTTTCGGAGTCAAAGCTTAACTTAAAAAAAAGACATCTAAAACTACAGTTATTATTAAATTAAAAAATCTGTTTTTATTTATTACTTTACCCAGAAGTCATTGATTAATTAGATTTTTTTTTTAATGTGTGGACTATACTGGGTCACATTTATTCTGAATACTCCATTGTCATGCTATTTAATTTCTATTTTTAGCATTCTTAGCTCCAGTGTCAATGCCCAATCCATAACCTCATATTTAACTTTAAAATTTGTACCACCACAGACATTACCTGCCTCAGCTCAAAGGCTTTCCAACACAGTACATATATGAACCGTGGAATGCCCCAGAATCAATACAGAAAGCAGCTAAATGCATCATAGGCAAGGACTACCCATTACCCATGGTGCAGCACTCTGAAGCTTGTCGGGTAAACCTTGAGCGAATGAGACAAGTTTACAAGAGATTGGTGCTGAAATCATCAGGTTAGGTTTTTGAATTTGCAAATGATGCTAATATGTCTCTAATGTGTGAAAGTCTGGATTTTATCTTCTGTCATTCAAATGTGTCTTCAGCAAGCTGAGACTAATTACTTAAATTATCCTTAGTCATGTCCATATTTACTCTTAAATATATCCCTGAATCTCAATTTTATTAAAATATATGACTTGAGTCAAAGAACCAACCATTCTTAAAGGAAAAAAGAAACAACCATTCTTAATGAGCAAAAGAACCAACCATTCTTAAATAAAAGAACCAACTATTGTTAAAGAACAAAAGAACCAACTATTCTTAAAGAACAACAAAACCAACCACTCTTAAAGAACAAAAGTCCAGACATAAACCAGCTGATTTGTAGATCTACTTGACACCCTTATTTTATATCCTCATTATTAAATTAATTAAGTAAGAACTTGAATACAATGATTTGTTAGTACAAACTTCAGTTGAGAATTGTTCTTTTAAATGGGTCAGATTTGGGATCAAAATCCATTACTCCAAATTTTTAAGAGCTTTCATTTTAAATTTGAGGAGGTGTTTTTGGCTGAAGAGAGCACTTTAACTTTAAGAAAGATGAACTGAAAATAGCATAAATAAATATTAAGGTTACACAGTGATAATTCAGAGTTATTTAAGATTTAGTTATTAATTGGAGAGCTGTCTCTCATTTGCCACTTGTCTGTTTTGCGCCATCTGCATTCAAAGTTGAAAGTTAAAAAAATTTTCCCACATCACAACTTTGGACCGTTAAGATATCCATTAGATATCCAAGGACCCCCTACAGCAGTGCCCTCGCAAGGGTTCTGCTTAATTGGCACTATATTATCGAGATTCATCATGGTACATTATTTTTCATATAAAGAACTGAAATATTTGCATCCTTTAATGAAAATTACTACCACATAGTGCATTTTTCAATTTATATTTTGGATGACATTTCAGCCCCTATGAAAGACACATAATGTAACATTTTGCATGAATTTTTTTATTAATAAACTTCACTTGTGATGCTCATTCAAGTAAACTCCAAAATAAAAGTCAGATCCTCTCAAACTCATTTAATGTCTTGCATTTAATTTTTTTTTTTTGTTCAACTCTAAATCATTTATTCTATTAGCTTATGCAAGCTACAAAATCTGACACACACAAAAAAACTGATTGTTTTTTTTAATACTCCCTTCTTAATGAATGCCTGATCAATCTAGAATGTGTAAGTTATGGCAGAATTATTATTTTTTATTTTCAAAACAGTTTTGATTTAAAAAAAGAACCAACCACTCTTAAAGAATGCAAGTCCAGACATAAACCAGCTGATAGGCAGATTTACTTGACACTCCCCCCAATTTTTAATCCTCATTTTTACATTAATTAAGTAAAAAAAAACTTGAATACAATGATTTGTTAGCACAACCTAGAGCTGAATTGCTTTTTAAGAAATGAAAACCATTTCCTGCATTGAAAATAATAAAATAAAGTGGGTATCTCCATACCACCCTTCCCTTAGTAGCCTAAATAAAATGGATTATTATTTTTTTATTTTAAAAATTTATTTTTGTGTTTTGTTTTCTTATTTTTAACTTCTTTTTTTAAAACTCTCTTAATTTTATATTAAATGCATCTTTGTCTTTATCATTTAAAATAATTAAAATAAATCTGAGGAAATTGAAGTAAAATAAATCAATCAACAATGGCCAAGTTCAGTAATATGTTTATTTACATGTAGAAATTCTATAAATTTTAATATTGAATATGCTCCACTCAGAAACCACTCTTTTTAAAATAAATAACATTTAAATTTGTTATAAGTGTACTTATTTAAAAGAATAAACTTATTTGTTGCCACAATAAAAGGAATTATTAATAACGTGTATGTAATGCTTTATAGTTGTAGGCCTACCTCTTTAAATTTTAGCTTATTTTGAGAAAGAATCAGTTTTTGATACAATTTACTGAGCAGTGAAAGAGTGAAATAAGAACAAATTTTATAAAAGTTTTACGACTAATTGCTTTTAAATTCACATTGATTTTTTTTTTAATTTGCAGCAAGCAAAAGAATGTTTCTGGACCTACCAAAGATTCCAAAAGGTAGGTTAATGTTTGTTTACTCTTAAGTTATTTGGACTCTAGGGTTGGAAAATTACATAAAGATAAGCATTAAAATATTCCCATACAATCATAATACGCTTGATCCATTCACCCAACAATTTTGTGTTTTTATAAGGTCTGAAGCACTTTTGATATTTTGAAAAGTTATTTTCAGATTTTCTAAAGGCTTCATTCTTCTAAACTAATACTAATACAATTTAAAAATCTCAATCTTAGTATATCTTTTTAAAAACAGATATTTTTTTTAGCTCATATTGTCATAACCTAGGTCATAATGAATCAAAACCACATTTTTTTTTCTGACAACATCCATTTCATGAGAAACCTATGCTTTTATTTTTGTTACTTAGTGAGTATGTTCCTGAGCAAAGCAAAGATGTTTCTTAGTAGCTCATCTGATGAGGATGTTACCCAGAAACAAAGGAGGAGGAAGCCTTTTGATGAGTGAGGCACTGGATTGCCGGACACAGGCCAAGGATATTATTGATGGCGACGACAAAGAAAAAAAGGAGATCTCAATTTACAAAGAAAAATTGAATCAAATGAATTAAACTCAACCTGAGACCCTTGATCAACTTTCACTAACAAGTTCCATAAATATATATATATTTATATATTTAAATAGTACTTAAGAAATTTGTGACATTATCTGCTTCTAGTAGGGAATGAGATTTTTTTTTAAAAATTTCTTTAAATGTGCAATATGTAAACAAGCAAATAGTGGAGTTGAAAACGCAGGAGCAGAAAACTTTGATAAAAAGTGAAAACACTAGTGAGTAGGTGTTTCTTTAATTATTTGAACTTTAAAAGCTAAAAGCTTTCCTACAGCTCATTTGTAAAGGGATGCAGCAAAGATTTTGCTGCATAAATTATTCTTATGGAGTATTATATATATTACTAGTTATAGCTTGCCAAACAATGGCGACAGCAAATAAGTGGACTTCCCAACTACTAAAATTACTTGTCAAAACATGAACTCAAGTAACTCACATTTAAGAATCCCAATTTTTGCTTCACCCCTACACCCCCCCCCCCCCCCCCCCCCCCCCCCCATGATACGTCACTGCTCACTCTTTATGTCCTAAGCACTTTTAAACCGAATATTAATTACATTATATATAAATTGAGAGGATTTCTCAAAAAGAACATATTATGCATCAAACGAAGCTGCGTAAGTTTAAAAAATTTAATCATTTAGCGTTAGTTATTGGAATTATATTTTGCGCGCTTTCTGGAAACAACACCATTTCCCATACCCAAATATATGTCACAAAATACAAAGTCTATAGCAAAAGCTACGAAAATAATATCAGTACCAAATACGCTGAATATGAAGCAGCCAGCTTGTAAGGAAGCCATCACACCAGCATTGTAATATATAGGCCTATAAGAGATTTAAATATAAATTTAACAAAAGTTTGTAATAGGCAACCAAATAAATATGAATAAATCAACAAAATTTCCCCATTCCTTCACCATTGTATGACTTATTTGTTTTACGTATTATGTCATTGCTATTGATAAATGACAAAGCTGTTTTGAATGAATTTTTAAGCCTAATTAAGTGGTGTTTGTTAATGTGCAAATATAAACTATGATAAAGATTACTGAAATTATAACACCAGTGCCATAAACTGGTGTAGGGAAGTGGTTGTGTGGTGTAGAATTAATTGGAACCATTTTTTTTATCATTTCCCTGAAACTTGTTATATTAAAATATACTGATATACAATTATTTCATTCAAGTTGTAAACTACATTCCTTCATATTTTTTTCTGTGATGACATTTACATAAACAGCAACAATTTTTAACCTTTTGTTTCCTCCTATTTCATTAAATTAAATAAAAACACACTTATAGTTAAAGATTGTTTTAACTAATGTACCGTCAAAATTTAAAATATTTGTGTTGATGTATCTCCCCTTTTTGACCAAATACAAAGTATGAGGATCATAATAATACACTTAGGTGCTTTTCCGAGAATATTAAAGTTGTCTTTTTATATATATATATATTGTCTTGTTGCTATTATGTTGTCATGTTATCAAAGCTACAAAAGACAGTATGTACATACTGCCACTAAAGAATAAAGTATCATATTTCTGCTACTCATTTTGTAAAGAAAGAAAAAAAACACCATGAATGTTCAGTCTTACACAAGGAATTTTTAAAAAATAATTTAAAACCAAAGTTGTTCTTGCAATGAATAAAATCAACATAACTCTGTCATTGTTATTAAATTTATTGCTCAAATTTACAAAATATCATTTTGTTGGACTGTGTAAAAAAACAAAAACAATTTAAACTTGAAATTTCCTATAAAAAAAATTAACAATAAAGTCCCTTTTGATTGTACAAAGTAGTGCTATGCCTCATGTCCATGCAATACAATGTTACAAAATTGGTGAGCATCATTTAAGGACAAAAGCAGATACAAGACTAAGAAAAGACTTACTAATGATGTACCTCAAGATATACATTAAAACAAAAAAAGGAAGCCAAAATAAGCTGCACAAAAAAATATTCATTAAATTCAAGCAGTTAATAAAACAAGCAAATGTGATTTATTGTTTTAAATGCAGACGGCCGGCTCACAACCCTTGACATTATTCAATAGACACATACAAATATCTTTCTTTTTTATTTAAAATTGACCCAAAACCTGTTTGTTCAGCAGGTCACCTTTCATCACAACACTTTAAGAATATACATAGAGTATGTTTTAAAATATAGTCCCACGCCTAAGTCACTAAACTATTTTAACTATTACCCTTACAATATATAACTGTTTAAATTCATATTCACAATACTGACAATAGGATTATTCTCATCATCATGTCCCTTAGTCCCTGGACCGTTGGGGCACCACAGATGACATGAAAACTATCCTTCTCCATTCCTCTCTGTTTTCTGCACTATCCTCTTGTTTTAGTCCTGTCCACTCTTTGATGTTACCTTCCCATCTTTTTCTGTCTTCCTCTTCTTATCCCCCCTCTCCTTGGATCATTCTATGTATTCAAAATTAGTGTCCCTTTTTGTGGATCTCAAATAAAAAGAACTTTATCAACATTGTTAAACAAGTTTTAAGTGAGCTGATGATGTAATAAAAACATAATACAAATACATTTTTTTTTTAAATCTTTCATTTTCATGGTGAAAGCCAAAAGTATCATAACTAAATGAATGTTCAGTAACTGCAATTTTAATCTGAGCAGCCTCACACACAAACAGTAAAAATTCATAGAGCATTATCTATATACATTTATCATGGAATTTAAGCTAGTGTATTTTGTTTATAACATATCTTAAATGCCTATATCTGGAGAAAAAAAATGAAAACAAAGATATAACAACTTAAAACAATGCAGCTGCTTTAAATAAGGCAAGTAGGGACTACCCTTCTGACTCACATTCGTTTCTGTTGAGTAAATTTAAAAATAATTACCAGGAAATTGTTTGTGATTATAAAAAATGTTATAAAATCAAAAATGTTAAAGCAACCATTTATATTACATTAAAAGCAATTGACTTATTTCTTTTATTAAAGTTTGACACCAGGCTTGGCTGAGAACTCCTTTGAGTTTGAGTGTAATAAATGCACCTTGTCATATTACCCTGTCATTATTGCAACAAACTGACTAGCAAATCCAACAGATTCCTTGAAACTTTGAAAATTCAATTTAAAAACAAAAAGAAGAAAGGATAGCCAGTGATTGTAAGCACGCAGCTATCATGGTCTTCCCTCTATATATACAGCTATGAACACAAAGTGGACAAATATCTGATTGAATCATAAACACATTAAGATCCAGAGTCCCATTAATTATTAATTATAGGTTAAACATCTCATTGCGAAACCCAGTAAACTCTATTTTGTCGCCATCTTTCAATTTTTACAAACCACGAGTGAAAATTTAGAAGGCTTTTTTCTGTTGATGAGTGTGAAGCCATGGATTCACTGTTTAACCTTTTCTTTTACCAAGAGGTGAATACAACAAAGTTTTTTTTAAAGGATTTTTATAAGCCAACATAGTTTTCACACATAAAAGATAGATAAATGCAGCACAGCTATCAGTTATGCAGGAATACAGCAGTACTGGGGACAAAAGAACAAATATCCATCTATAAAATGAAAACAACAAACAATCCATAACAAAATTATAATCAAAACATTTCAAAATTGTAAATCAGGTCTACAACAAGATCCAGGTAATTTTTAAAAAATATGTATTACACCTTCAATAATTGCTATACACTCGGATCTCGTAAACATACTTCATTTGATCAAGCATGTGTAAAACGTTTAATAGGAAGGTAGCTGTATAAAACAAAGTATAAGCAGTTTAATCAATTGTATTCCTCCTGTATTATTTAAATGAGATTTGAGAAAGATTGACTATAATTACCATCTTTAACTGAAATACTCTTATGATCCAGTAACTGCAGAACAATTCTAAAGACATAAATATACCAGCTGATGTGTAGATCTACTAGACACCCCTATTTGTTATCCTCATTTTACATTAATTAACAACTTGAATACAATGATTTGTTAGCACAACCTTATGTTGAAATTTGTTTTTTAAATGGGTCAGATGCGGGATTAAAATCCATTACTCCCATTTTTTAAAGGAAATATCATCACAACAAATAAAACCTTGGATGGCTATTTAAGCACAGAAAATACCTTTAAGAAAGTATTGATTGCCAGTATGAGATTTTTTTTAAAATGTATCAAACTACATTGATGTTAATGATGTTGATCAACAAAGCCTTTATAATAAAAGCACATATTTATTGGTGTCCATTTGCAATACCCAAAATGTATTTTAGTGCCATAAAGATTTCAATTTTTTATGTTTTAAATGTAAGGAAAAAAAAGCATGGACCAAAATAAGAAACTGTTAAGTCACATTAGTCAGCTATTTGTTAATTATTTTGTGCTGTATTAAACCCACAAATCAAGATTGAAAACATATGGTTTTTCCTTAACCCAAAAACTCAATAACAAAAGTTTAACAGAACAAATGAATTCTAGTTATCACTTGGCGCTGAAAATCCAATTCTCTTTAACATTGTTTTGCAAAATAAATTTAGAAGACTTTTTAAAAAAAACAGATTTCTTTATAACTGCAGAGCCATGTATCAAGTGCTACCGCTAATGTAGAGATTGAGTTTGTATCTTGTCATGATTAAGTGAATGTGAGAATACTTTTCACCTGAGACTGAGATGGATAACATTGATCAGATATTAATGGTTAAAAGTATTCAAAAAGATATATATATACATACTCTAATAAAAATGTTGAATCCATTCATTGAAAAGAAAATTACTATGAGGCTTAGATTTATAAATCAACTAGAAATTATACTAGCTTTTTTAGTGTTCAACAATTTTTTTTATTTTATCAGAAAGTACAAGTATTGAATGTTTACAGTAACTAAGGTGTATTTTATATTTACAGAAAAGGCTTTTTCTTAATCAACTCTATAATTATTGAATCAACTAGAGTTATTCCCTCACAATTAAATTGAGCAAAAAGGTATTCTCTTTGTTTAGAAATAAAAGCACAATGATTGAATGAGAATTGAAGTTGTTGTTTTTAAAGAAGGAAACTGCTCATCCATTCCTTTAAAAAAAAAAAGTGAGGCTATTCAATGCAAAAAGTATTGCTTTTGTACATGTACATTAAGAATGACATTGACTAGATTAGATTGCTGAGCTTTGGATATTAACAAACAAAACAAACATTAGCTATAAGACTTGGTAGCATGAATTTTCAGCATGAACAAATACCCTGTGGTATTTGAATAATATAATAAGCTCATAATAAGCTCGTGGTTTTGATTTCTGTGAACAAATCTTGTATGTATCATGACACAAAAAAAACAACAACATTGGACACATTCAGTCAACAATGGTTAGCACTATGATGTGCATTGCTTTAGAGAAAGATGAGTTCCCATAATAAGAACAGAAGTCATTACAATAAAGTGATTATCATACAAAAGGGGCCATTGACTATTTAAAAAATTACATGAATTAAAAACAAATTCATCAACATGATCAAAAACAATGCAATAATAACAAGATCAGGGTGGCCATAATGGACACCACAGGTTAGAACATGAAATAACTATTAAGACCACAAATGTAAAAGATTACGGACAACATTGTTTTCAGGACTATTGTGAACATGTTTTAATTTGTCCACCATAAACAACCAAAAAAATGCCTTGACTGTGTTTAGGAAAGTCACTCTATACTACGACCTTTGAACTATATAACAAGAAATAATGAGAGTGAATGAAGTGTTGTATTTAAAGAAATATTGACAGCAGGGGTTCTTAACCAGGCAAAGTTAGGGGTTGCGGGAAGACTCAGAAAATCAGGTTTATTTTCATTTTTATTAGCATTTTTTACAGTAAATGTTTTGAAATCGAGCTGGGGATGCTGGAAATTATTTTAACCAAGAGGCGGTCTTCCCTGCAAAAAGGTTAAGAGCCACCGATTACCAGCATCAAACCATTATGCATAGCAAGAAAAAATATATCCATGCTGACAGTAATAATTGAGATTTCCCAACTTACTATCATCAATTGTGCGTTTCTCTAAAATAATGTCTTTATTTAAATGGGCTCTTCCTGAATTAATGCATGGGTAAAATTCAACAATTTACTTTTCAGTTTTATTTATCATTCATTGTTTCTGTGAAAACAGGAATAATTATGAGTAACACTATCTGTAAAGAAGGCATGTCAACTTCTCTATTAAATATATTTCAGGGATTTCAACTTTAAAATAGAATTTAAGAAAGCGATGTACATATTTAGAGATGCTATGCAGATTCAAAGATACTTTGCAGTATCAAAGTGGAGCAAGTTTATTGTAAAGGAAACAGTAAAAATTATTTAATACTTTTCCAATAGTAACCAACGTAATGGTTGGGTTCCTTTTTTTCACATATAGAAATGAGTTAAAGGATAAAGTAAGCACCTTTCTATTCAGCACATTATCAAAAGCACCCAAAAAAAAAGAACTTGATCAAAAGTGCAATTATTTTCACCAAAATGCTATTCCTCCTGCACATTTTACCCCTATAAACTAGGCATTTAGAATAAAATTGTAAGACCGTAAAAAGATAAAAAGATGAATAGCCATAAATTGTTATAACATAAAGAATTAAACATGTTTGGTAAAGATATTGCACATCCCCCCCATCGATTCTCTGCTCGACCGTTTCAAAGCATCCATTTTCTATAGATGAAATCAAATAAAATCCTCTCACACTGAAAGGGATAGAATAATTACATAATTTTCTTTACAGTCTGTAAGTTATTTATCTGGCTATAGTTTATCTATAGTCTCATTTGCAATAAACTGGGGAAAGTTTCTGTGTACAGTCTAATGAGAAGAAATTTTGTGAGAATTAAATGCATTCTGATCACAACCAAGGAGGGACTGGTAGTGGTTAAGGGTGAAAAATGGTTAGCAGATCTGGTCAATATTCCTTCACAACCGAAGGTGTTCATTGCAATACATACATCATATTTGAAGAAAATAAAGTGAAAACAATTATTGTGCTCAGTCCTTATTACCAATTTAAGGACATTCAGAAAGCTATGACTCTCTCATATACAAGTGCATGTTGAGAATGATCAATATCAATAAATAAAACATAGGCACTGCAACCCACATAAAATAAACAATGTTGTGGTATGAATTACTATAAATACAATGTAATGTAAGTTGGCCGGGGGGGCGGGGGATGTCCAAAAGCCTGCCAATAACTACTGTTTGTTTCCCCAATACAATTGTAAAACTTTTGAGTCATTTATATCTCTGTAGGCGTAGAGGTATACCATTTTTATAATCCAATCCATAAAGCATATAATGGATTAACTGTTTTTCCTTTGCTTAACATTTATAACTCTAGTTACTCCGGCTTTGTAAAATAATGAAACAATCATCCCAACAAGTGGCTCTGATTTAGTAACTCCTTTGACTCACATCACTTAAAATTTGTCATTAATTTTTTATACTGGGTCATTTTCTTTTCCACTGATGGTAAAACTATTTTTTAAAAATTAAGAATTCCCTATTTACTGTCAATTTCAAAATATAGTTGCAAAAGGCCTTTGTTGTTATCTGGCACAAATGAAAGATATGCTTATTAAAAGAGGGTGGAAACAAAGATATGGCTGGCCTGCACAGAACTTACCTTAACCAAATACAGCTATTTTTGATAAATAAAATTATTATAAATTTGTATAAATGTCATAATATTTCACAACTATAACAGAGCCTTTGTGTGCTCCTATTAGAACTTACACACTTATTAAATTATGTACTTGAAATAAGGCAGTTAAATGATTTGTTAGGAGATACGCCCATCTCTATATCAGTGGAGCAAAATGAGCCTAATAAATTGTAGGATAGCAATTGCTCTGCTATTCATGGGGGGGATCATTGCTCATACAAACATAAGGGAAAATGTTTAGTTCAGGTCCAATATCAGTAAAAAATGTAAGAAGATTGTGTCCATTAAAAAGTCAGTGATGCTTCAGTCTCCCAATATCAGTGTCAGGCACTGATTAGATTAGAATTATAAACATTCCACCACAATGATGGAAATAAAAAAACTCCCAGCTTATGAAGCTCATAAAACAATAAAATGCTGATAGACAATGTTGTTTTAAAAAGCTGAATGCAACAAAACAAAACCCACCCTGTATGAAATCAAACTTAAAATATTGTCACATATTCAAAAACATAGATTGCCTACAGGTATATTCCAGGAATGTGAGAAGACACAAAAGATGTATTCCTCAAAGTATCCTGTAAGATATTCCATTACAACAACATACTGGGAGCATGTGATCCATGTCCTTGCTGGAATGTTCATGGAATGCTCCAAGGTATTCAACAGAACATTAAAACAATCTTTAGACTTAATTTAGTGGATACCTTCATTGTTCACAGCTCACTGTACATGGTTTCTAAAAAGTGATATTCTCAAAATCAGGCTTTATTATCTTTGTTTGAAGCAGACAAAGGGGATTTGACATCATTCCGGTTCATAGAAACTGCTGACCACCATCATCACCGGCTTTTTCCTATTGGCCATGAATGCACCATCTAAGAATCTTTCTTTTGGATGAATGGTTCAGTTAAGTATCTTCAAACAACCGACAAGCATGAAAACTTGTCTCTGAATTTGCTGAGCCTCCTTACGGCATATCGCTGATGGTGCTGTTATGCCGAGTCTTTCTGCCACCCTCATCCTCGACTGGACGCACAGTTTGGGACAGTGCTGCAGTCCTACCAAAGTCAATCATGGCATAGCTTTCAGTTTTCCTGCTGGGAGATTCGGGAAATGACACACAGCTTGTTGGAGATGTTGGGGAATTATTTCCTGGTAGGTTGTCATTACTTTGGTTTTTATGATCTATCACAATGTAGTTAACTTGGGGCTGTGGAGGCAAAATGATATAAAATAAAACCTAGCAAAAATTATAGACTTATTTTTCTTTATAGATAATTCATATTTGATATATTAAATCATGCTCATTAGATCCCATACACAATATTTGCTTTGTAAAATTACCTAAATTAAATATTATTGACAGCACACTAAGATACCAGATTATTTTAAACAACAAATGACCCAGAAACTGTTTACTTAGACAAATTCCTAGCCAGGTAAAATGAAATCATTTACTTGGTATGATTATATATTTAGTCTAAAAATGACATACAATTTATAAATATTTTCACTTTATATTGCATTATATTTCTTTCTTTATTACTTATATCAGATACAAAGTATATTGTAATGTATGTGTACTGCCTACAACTACAACACTAAAAAAAATATTTAACAGGTAACTGTGTAAATCCTTTTATAATTTTAAGATTTGATGCATAAATTAAATGTTTTCATATACAAAATGAATTTTATGCACTAAAAAAATAACTCTTCTTATTCCAACTTACTAGTTTATTGACTCTTGGAGCTCTCATTGGTACTTTCTGAACTCTTGATGGTGGGAAATCAACATTGGCATAATTGGTCAGTGCATCATGAGCAGGTGGAAGGAGAATCTCTTCTTGAGAAGGGGGCCGAGCTGGTATTGAAGGTTCTTCTAAACCAATATTCACATAATTAGAAGAGGCCCCAGTATCTTGGGGTACATCTGGTAGAAAAACATCAGAATCACCTGACTGAAGGATGCATTCTTGAGAACTGCTAGCCAGAAGATCATTGGGCATGGAAATACGATTGTCTGAGAGGAAATGTAAATTTGATGTGTTAAAGAATGTTACACAGGATTATCAATTTCAAAAAGTGATTTTTATACGTATCAGCCTGGCTCTTACTAATATCTATTTGATTGTATTTTTTTAAATATTCAGAGCTTTTTGGCTACTTTGGTAATATCAAAGTACAAAACATTAAATTTCAAAAAGATATCCTAATGGCCTATTTTAATGTTAACATTTGGCTTACTGCTTTCAGCACCGAACCCTCCTAAAGATAAACTATGCTGTGACAGTCTGTTGCGAAGATCTGGGCCTGTCATCCTCCTTTCAACATTGCGCACAGCATCCATACCATTCTCATCCAGCAGGTTCTCCATACTCATCATGCTTGGCTGTGTGTCTGGCATGCAAAGCTCTGCATAATTTACCTGGACAAATAAAAACATTAACAAATCTCCCAAGATTTTGACTCTGCAAAAACTTTTAATCTTAAATAATCTACTCTTTACCAATATTATTTCCAGAACTTAACATTTTTTAATATAACCACTTCATGGATTTAGTTTTAAAAATGTACTAAAAAGCTTTCATTTCTATAATATCAAGGTTGTGTAAAATTTACATTTCTTAAATCCATAAATAAAACCAACCTGGGAACGAGTGGCACCAGACCTGACACCTGGTGGATTATGTAAGAAATCTATGAGAGCAGCTGTTTCATCTATCTGAAATGCTCCACCATTAGCTCTTGTAACAGCAGAATTAACATATTCATGTCCTGAATCATCAGAAAGTATTCCATTGACATACAGGTGAGAACTGCCATTTCTACCTGTTACCTCTGTATCTTCTGTTGTGCCATTATAGATAAAAAGTCTTTCACTGGGCTGACTAACTGGTTCACTTATAGCACTAGCTGATCCCCTGGATTAAAAAGGAATATATTGTTGGAAGCCCAATTTAAGTATTGCATTTTTTTTCCATAATCAGTTTTCTCAAATTGATAATGTTAGTAAAAATAAACATGGAAAGGGCTAGCATTTGAAACCTAGCAATATGACAATACAAATTAAAAAAGGTCATAATAAAAAAAAATTGACAAATACAAATTATTGACTGATATTTTGATATTATGAATGAATCATTATTTATTGTTAAAAAAATCAAGGTAAAAAATTAGAATTCTTAAAAAATTGTATGGTTCATATGACAAACTGACCTGTTATGTTGAACTCCAGAAACTGTGGTGTTATGACTGTGACTTTGTTGCTGGCCTCTCTGGTCTTCCTCTCCAGCTCTCTGCAAACTTTCTTGCACCAAATTGAATAAAGATTCTGCATGTGAACACTTAAATGCATAAATGCCTGGACCCATTGCACATCTTCTACCACTCTCAAATGAAAACAGTTCTGCATCAAATCCATATCGCCGCAATCCTCGTAATGGCCACCTAAAGATAAATTCAAATATTTAAAATTCCCCGAAAGAAAACTATTTAATTTTTATAAAATTAGCATCCATCATTTTAAAATGTGTTATAATGTTATGCTTGAAAATATTAAATGGGACTGTAAGCAGAACAAATATAGAAAATGTACAGAACACAAAAAAACTAGGATTGCCCCCACATGCCCAACAAAAAAACCTTTAAATTTCACTTCAATGTGTACCTGATCGTATCTTTTCCTTTTTGGTACAGAACTAAGTCATTCTCCCGGATTTCTATTGTTCCTCTATTAAGTTCAATACCTTGATCATCAACATTGTAAACTCTAAATGAGCGAATACCATCATTTTTCCCAATGTGCCCTGAATATGTGCACCCCATTTTATACACACATCATTCTCAAAGCAACTCTCAAGGACAATCTGCAATAAATAATTTATGACTAATTAAATAAGTAAAAATTATTAGGATACCAAATGGGCCTAATATAAATAGATGTTTTAAAGAATTCATATGGTTTACAATAAATTGCTTAATAAACTTTTATTTAGTTTAACTGATTAAATGCATACAATATTAAAATATACCTTAAGATAAGAATGAATAAATGTGTCAATTTTCATTACATATAAATATCAAATATTTCTTTTCATTGGGCCTATAAAAAGAGTTAATAAATTATTTAATTATAATAGTTCATCTCTGCTTTAATTCAGGCCTAATTCCTAAATTTAAATTAGGACTTATCAGATATAGTAAAATATTACTCCAGCTAGGTCTTATGTGAATATTTGTTCCCTCAATTTGCACTTTCCTATGATCCTATAGCTCCCTAAATGTGTTCTTAGTTACTTAGTAGGGCCTAATCTTAGAAGATATAATTTATTTAAAAATGGCTCTTCACCAAAAAAAAAATGCTGACCCTGGTATATATGCAACAGTGTTTGCACACGGCAAACTCCGGAGATTTCTCACATAAGAAATTAGGATAATTTATAATATGGACTATAATTAAAATATTGCAGTTTAAATGCCTTCTAAATTCATTCTGAAACATAAGTTATCAAATATTTCTTAGCTATTGCGCAGACGCCCATTTTCAATACAAATTAAGTAGTAGTCTCCCTTTTGTTACAGACGTTTTAAAATACACGTACTTTGATTTCCAACAAATCAAAAGTCCAAAGACAGCACTTTTAGGGCCGCGCCTTTTTTTTTTTTGGCCACCCGTGTTGGGTCTTGGGGTATCAGCAAGGATGTGTTACTTTTTTAATTTATTTTGAAACTTGTATTTTGAATTATGAAAATTTCATTTTGATATACTTCATATTAACCATAACGTCAAATTTAGGTTATGGCACGATCAATGCTCCAGTGAAGAATGGGAAAGTTATCACACACATTGTTCAGGTCCAACATTTGGTCTATTCTCACACTAAGAACAGTGATGGGATTCCCCTAAGGGGTCGTTCGCAAATTACATCACGCTCAGGGGGGGGGGGGTCAAGAATTTGTGACATTTTGTGATATTTAAAAAATTTGTGACATCACTTTTTTTCTTTTAAATCTAAAATTTTCTAATTTTGAAAAATCTTTATTTAATTAATTTTAAAAACATTAATTAGAGGTCAAAATTGCCCCGGGGTATTATAGGTACTATGAACTTAGTTGCTCACACCTTTTGATTTGCGCATATCGAAAAATGACGCAAATCTGTTGTGGCCATTTTACATTTGGCTTGTTGGGGAGGACTTCGTTGTTTCGCGTCACAGTTTTCTAATAATACTACATACTAAAAGGTCATTTTTTGCATGACGAATTTACAAACGACCCCTGGAGTGATGTCACTGCACTTAGGGCGAGACAACTCTTGTCAAAACCCATTCGGTTAACCCATAATTTACCAAGACCAAAACTTCAAAGTAGTCAGTCAGTAGATTTAAAAAACTTAAGACTTTAACTTTAGGTAGCAGAGGTTTTTTTTAAAAGAAATATAATTACAAAAAGAGTCAAAATTATATTAAAATCTGTAAAAAATAAATAAGCCCTAAGCTTAAAATGCCAGCTTTAGAAAGAATAAAATTCACAATATTTTTTGTTTCTTTTTAATGAAACTATAGGCATAGGAATAATTATAATTTCACAATCATTCCCTGAATACTGAAACTGTAGTCACCTATCTGGTAAATGAAATTATTAGCATAAATGCTTAAGTGCAATTGATGTCAATGCATCTGTGATGTGCTTATATGCATCAGCGTTGATAGGTGAATAAAAACACCATACACCTGATAGTTTTTCTTTTTTTGTTTTCTATTTTGTAGGTACGGTTGGTTGAATAAGTATATCCACTTCCGCTATGGTAGAACCTTGACCTCTTTCTTCTAGTTTGCCAGATTTTTATTCCTTGTCAACATCAAATAATTAATCAAATTTAATATGAGAAGAAAGTAAATCCAAGATACACAGTTTTAGTTTAAAATTTTTTAAAAAGTAATTAAAATACTAAAATACTAATTATTCTGTAACGCTTTATGTTTTTAAATGTAGAGTAGTCTAATGTTGTTGAAATGAAAACTATTATAACTTAATGATCGTCAAATTATTTTTATTTTTACAATAGTAATAGCCATAATAATAACAACTAGGGCTTAAAAGACCCGGTGAGTCAAAGTGCTACAAAAAAAAAACACTTCATTTTCTATAATATATGCCGGCCTTAAAACAATAGGTCCACTGAAGTCCTACACCTTACCTGCCGGCCTTTAAACAATAGGCCTACAGACGGTCCTATGACCTACCTGCCGGCCCCTTTAAACTAAAGTCCTATACATCAGTCCTACTTAATACCCGTGTGAGCCGTGTGCTCTTTATCGATTAATTTAATAGTCGCCTGCCCCAAAAGAACTGTTTTTCACCTGAGTTCACACGTCACGCCACGCATAACATAACAGCCTTTCTCCCCCTTACCTTAGTACTATTAATATAAAACATGTGGAGTTTGGGGGGGGGGGGGGGGGGACTGTGGTTTTGAAAAAGGAAGAACGACACAGCAGACGCAATTTACATATAGGAAGACAACTAATAATAATAATAATGTTTAGGAAACGCTGCTTTATAATTTTGCATTAAAGCAATAGCTTATTCATCATCATCATGTCCCTTAGTTTAGTATTTGGACTGTTGGGGCGCCACAGCTGACATGAAAACTATCCTTCTCCATTCCTCTCTGTATTCTGCACTACGCATAGCATCGACTAGTTTTAGTCCCGTTCACTCTTTGATTTTATCTTCCCATTATTTTATGTGTCCTCCTCTCCTTCTCCCTCCTCTATTTGTGCCCTGATTGATTTCTTTGGCGAGCCCTTGTTTTCTTATCACGTGGCCATGGCAATACCATTCAAGTTTGCGTGTTTTTTTTTTTGCAGACCAGGGGGTCATTGTACTGCCCAATTGCTTGACGAGAATCCTTTCTTTCAAGTGAAAGAAGAAGCTTATTATTAATTAGCGTTTAAAAGTTAATCAAACATAAATATAATTTCCTTTGAGGGATATCTTCAAATGAAATCTCACAATTTTGCCCCCCTCCTACCCTCACCTTTTTTTATTTACCGTGACCAACATCACAAATCTTCACAAAAAGTTATAGACATCTTAGACTAGTCACAAGTCCTCCCCCCCACCAACGTTTTTTTTCTTCTTTTTTTTAACTCTAGGATGCATGACATCATTTATTTACGGGCCTATAATTTAATAAAGCATTATTTCCAAATACAGAAAATTTGTTGGTTTTAACTCTCAATCTATAAACTCTTCAGTATTGCCAAATTATTTAATGAAGTAAAAGTAAAGTAAACGAGAGATTTTGAAAAAAATAAGGGAGTCTCCAACAAAAGAAGGAAGTACCATCTCCTCTGAGATTCCTTAAGCAAAAGATGTGGATGAGAACCTTGTCATGAAAATCATATGTAGGTGACAGGTCATTGCCTTGGAGACTGTTCAAGAAAATACCTGAATGACATCAATAAACAAGTCCTTTGTCCAGCTTCTAAGCATTTCAATAGTGCTAACCATAATGGCATATTAGACATTGCAATTACTGGTATATTGTATGCTAGTAATACACCGGTTAGATTTATATGGAAAATTAATAACAAGATTCAGTATGTTGATTCCGAACGGCATAAATCAAATTCACAATTTTACATAGCTGAAATGTTTTTTCCTGTATGGTTTTTAAATTTTACTTCCACCCACTTTTTTCCGTTCTTCTGAGCAATGTTTGTCAGGTACTTGTGCCTATTCTTATTCTTTTCTTACATTTTTAGGAAGGATAAATATAAATATTATGTATATATTTGTAAATTTTATTTATACTTATATGAATGATTTTTTGTTTGTTTTTTGTTGTAGTGATAAAGGCATTTAAACAAAATGTTTGCATTAGTATCCGGTGTAATAATTATTAAAGGTTAACCTATGGCTATAGTGTTTTATTTACACAAATTGTATCACATTAATCTACTTGAAAGCTTTATCGCAGTCCAACCCTCTAATAATTAGTTCATGAAATTCAGAAAAACATTTTTTCCCAACACAACTCTTTCTCCATGGCTGCATTCCCTCATTCTCAAAGTTAATATGAAAAAAGACCAAGATAAATAATGCTTTACCTTTATTTTAAATTTTTCTTCAATGCTTGATAACTAATATTTCTATAGGTCTATAGTTCACCATACATGGTAAAAACAATAGGTATCAACTAAAAAGAATTTACATATCTATTAATAGATTTTAATAGTAAAAGATGATTGAAAGGATTACGCAATAAGGGGCTATCTAAAAACAAAGAAAGATATCTAGGTGGGGAAAGGGGGGACGGGGTGGGGTCAAATATGTGCTAATGTGTGATAAAAGAATCAAATTTGTGTTTAAATTTTTTGACGATTTGGGGGTGGATACAAAATTGACCCAAATTGTGTGGTCAATTATGGATTTTCCCATATTGCAAATATCATTTGTTTAACATCTCTTGTAGCTGTGTCATATTTCCTAAAATGAATTTGAGACATAAAATAAATGATGTAGTAATTTTCTTTTTCTGCAAATCAGAATGGTTATTTAAAATATTTATGAATTCACAAATAAACATGTATTTTGTTAGGGCCTCTCTACACATAGTATCCCTCACCTGAAGTTCATATACACCCCTGAGTCCAACCCATAGCATGCCACAGACAAAATCAATTACATCACATGAAAAAATTCAACACACAATCATTTATGTTGCATGACAGCTTCAATTAGGGATGTAACACGGTAGATGGCATAAGTGACAACTGGGAAATGGTCCTTAATGACCATCACAGATCTTTCCAGCCGTGTCTGAGTATCCTGCAGTATGCCTGGCAGAATGTGGCACTCTTTCTGCCACTGCTTCATGATCAGTTCCAAGCTGTACAGGAGGAAATAACCATTGTCGAACATCTCAGGGTCAATGGGATCTTGGGAAAGCTGGGACTGCCTCAGCCTGTGGCAAAATGTCTCAAGTGATTCAACCAAGGATTCCAGAATAGAAGAAGTTAAAGAAAGACACTTTCCATTCATCAACACCAAAAGCATGCTGACCATCAAGTGCTGTTGTCTGTGTAACTGTTGAGATCAATAATTTTACAATCTGTTACAGCTAGTTTACAGACTTATCTTGTGATAAAGGCCTAAATTTAAAAAAAACAGAAATGGAAAAAACAATTTTAAAGATGGTTAACTTATGATTTTCATTCAGTATTCTAAAAGAAAGAAATATCAATATGGGAATTCTTTGGCGTATGTTTTTAAAGAGGTGGTCAGCACAATATTTTGGAAAAGTGACAAATATGATGCTCCTAGATGTGAATTTACGCAAGTATTGGATGATTATTAATCATTTGCAGGGGGTCGGGGGGTCCAGATTGAGTAGGAAAGGGTTAAAATTGAATAGGGTTTTAGATATGGCTATATAATTATTCAACATGGCTTGAGAGCAGAAGTCACCAAGAAGCATACCAAGGCAAACCTATAGCAACACCACATATTTTTAAATTATATAATTACTTTGAAATTAGTAAATGTAAAATTCATTCCCAGCTCATGTTATTCAAGTGGGGCTATAATTTATTATTTTTAAATAAAACTAATTGAGGCTGACATTTACATTGAGTTGTAAGTGGTTGCTGGGATGCACAAGTTGGGCGATAATCCTTTCCACCAGCATGCACACCTCTTGCATAAAATCCGGATGATCTTCCAGCCATGTGAAATTTTCTATTGTGGAAGTAACACTGTGGGCAGCTTGACACAAACAGGCTACTGAGACTGTCATAATATTTCTGCTGATGATATCACTTATTGTTCTGATGGATATTTTTGCAGTTTCCACTAAATTAGAATTCTTTGAAAAATAAAATGAAACATTTTTTTTCTCAAAGTTAAAACTAATAATAAAATATAAGATTAATATACCCAGTAACTTATATAATTTCAAATCATAATTAGCGCTATTAGGAAGGTAAGTAAAATACTCTCTATTGACCATATATACCAGGCCTGCACAATTCAAAATGTGAGGCGGGCCGTAATACTTTATGAAAAACTTGTGGGGGCAAAAAGAAAATAGAACAGGACTTGTGCAGGCCAAAAGAAAATAGGACAGGGGAGAATGCTATTAAGAAAATACTAAGAATAAAGAATATTTCGATACTTCGCGGGCCGCAAAGTGGGTGCTGGCGGGCTGCATGCGGCCTGCGGGCTGTATATTGCGCAGGCCTGATATAGACAATTCCTGAGATTTGGTTAATGCAAATAGGTGGCTACTGACAAGAAATAACTCAGAATTAACAATTTTATTCTAATTTAATGAATTTAAAATAAAATAATATTTAAAAATACAATTTTAAAAACATGCTTTTCCAAAAATGTACTAAAAAGTATAAAATAAATGTCCCCCAAAACTTGAGAGTTGTTAAAGTCATATGACTAAAAAAGCACACTGCGCCCATGAACTGAATGTCTTTGCAAATTGCAAAAACATGCAAGCACAATAGATGGGAACATACAACAGTAATGCAAGGCAGTTATAAGAACTCTTATTTCAATGATTAAATAACCTGTATCATAACACTTTATTTGCAGCTATTTGTCCAGTCATAGGACATAATTGTATTTCAATTCAAAGTGTTTTTATAATATTTTATTTTGTACAATTTCGCTTATGAAATGCAAACATGTGAAAGGTCAGTGGTGAGTAACCATGCATAAAGAAACGTTGTAGTGAAAATCCAAAATCCCAATCACTTTCCATTCCTGAGACATCTGCAGAGGTCACTCAAGGGTCAGAGGTTACTGGTGACATGCTGATCATAAAGTGTTGTAGGCCTACTGTCATCGATGGTGGGTAAGTGAAAAAAGTTCAGCTCAATTGGACATCAATATAGGTGGGTCAATATGGAGATGAATTATTCCACCACAAACTAAGAAACAAACAAATGGACAGAGCAACATAAAAAGTGTATAATAAAATAAAACATTCCTGAATCGATCTTAATAAATTTATAAAAAACTTTTACCTCAAAAGATGGATATTCTTTTTCAAGGTTTGCAAGAGTTATCATGCTCTGTATAAACATTGTGTTTTCTGCATAGATGGCTTCTCTCTTGCCATTAAGTGCTGCACTGTCTTGCAACTAAACAAGAAATAATATGTTTCTATATTTGTTCTGAATTTTTTATATTTTTTAATAAATTCCCATTCACTTAAATTTTAATGTAGGTTGAATATAAAAATATCAAGAGATTCACCATATTAGAGAATACAACATCAACAGGATGAAATTCTTCAGTAATTTTCTCGGACGAGGATATGTCTTCATGTTGAAAATGTTGAGTTTCAGAACCTGCTGACAATATATAACAACATGGAAATTTGATGATGAAGGGTTGAAGAGCTCTAATTGCTTCATTTTGTCTTTAAAATATCAGAGTTTTAACAAAACAATAACATGAATATTCTTGGACATTTAAAAAAAAAATATGCCAATATCTTTTCAAAAAACCTATTTTCATTTCCAAAACCCATATATTAAGCAACAATTGCTTTATACTACTATAACTTCAACTTATTTTTTTAAAATATGAAATGAGGATGAAAAGATTCAGTTTTAAAGCGGTACACAATCAAAGCAGTACACAATCAAAGCAGTAACATTCAAAGCAGTACACAATCAAAGCAGTAAACAATCAAAGCATTACACAATCAAAGCAGTACAAAATCAAAGCAGTACACAATCTCACCTATTAACAATCCATTGATGTTTTTGTTTGAAAAAGCCAGAGTGTGTTGTAAATAAGCTAACTGCATCTTTGTTTTTAAAAATTGTTCTTGTAGATTTGATTGTGAAATTATAAACTTAGACTGAAGATGTTCAGCATATTTTCTGGCAGAAACATCTGAAGGTTTTGTTCGGATAATCGCAATGGCTACAGCCATTTTAAGCCAGTAAACACTGGGACCTATAAATAAAAAAATTATGTTTTTGCAAATTATTATTGTATATTATTAAAAATACATTACAGGTATTGATATTGTGCTGAAAATAAGCATAATCTTATGTTCGTATATATACATGTGTCAAATGCTTGAGGTGCATTTAGAAGCATAAGAATAATAATTTATAAGCTGTTTTCTATACTAATTTTTACATTAAGATTAAAAATGACAATTGGGGGGGGGGGGGTGTATAGTAAATGCTCTAGGGCAGGGATTCTTAACCTTTTTTAGCAGTGATGAAGGCCACTCCGTTTTAAAAATCCCTCCCCCAACTGTATAAATTATATTGTAATGAAATTTAAAATAATAAAATAATTGAATTATTGTAGTTTTATTTCTTTAATTAACTTTTTATAAACAAGGGGAAAAAATTACCAATACACGCAATGCACCAACCAGCAAAATTCACCAGAAAAATATTTACTGCTGCTAATCAAAATGCATAAAAACAACTAGCCATGGCAGCAAATACAATAAGTGGCTTAGCTAGGGTTGGAGTCCCCCGGTCCGGTAAGCTCATGGTGTCACCCCCCACCCCACTTTTCCACGATGTAGTAATTCTTCTTGTTAAACTTAGTCCACAGTATAACAAATGCAAGAACAAAAACAAATTAATTGAACGTCAGCGGGTAAATGTATTTAAGAATTGTAACGTGGACTTAGAATTGCCCATTGTTATCAAAGGATAGTTTTATTTCTCAGAATTTATATAAATATAGCTTCCTGTCACAAAAGTTACTGACACTTCTTCGGCGTTGAAACATAATGAAACATGGCCAAAACGGTGTTTCTGACCTCATAATAAGGTAACCTCATTGCTAACGCATCAACCTTGAAATTTTAATAAAACACGAACTTTGATTGGTTACCTGGGTGGAAAATGTACGTGTCATCTAATAACCTTTTAGGATTTAATTTAAGAATAAGATTAAGATACTAGAACTAGAGAGATAGATAAGAAAGAAAATGTCCTGCACCCGTGGCTACATTTACTCATACTGTCAATAATTATAAGTAAAACTAATGGTAAAAGCACATACAAGGAAATTCGTCAGCAGAACTCATGAAATCGAAGACAATAATCTTTAGACACTTTATCAAAGTGTAAATATGAAATGCCAAGATTTTTCTTTATTTGAATGATTTTTCCCTTTAGAAACTTAATGGTCATATGAACTTTCTTAACAAGAAGAGGTAGTATTTTTAAGACTAATTTCCAGGCTCAAGAAACAGTCCTTATAATTCTAAAATAGAAGTATTTTATAGAATTTTAAAAGTGATAAAGTAAATTTAACTACTATTTCAAATGGTTTTTAAAAATAGGCACATTGTTTTTATTTGGTTTAAGCTAGAAATTACAATTGGAAAAGGGGTGGTTGTGAAAAAAGGGGGTGAGGGGAAAAAAGGGGGGGTGTATATTAATAATCAAGTGACAGAAATGTAGTCGCTACCTCTACTTACAGGTTACTGCACAGTAAAATCAGCTTAAATGCAAGCCCATAATATGCAACTGTAAAATGATTAGTTGACTTTATCCAAGGTTTAAATCACTGAATTCATTTTTCAATTCCCATTTTTAAAGGAATAACTAAACAAAGTCAAGAAAGATTTAAACTGACTTAAGTCACCTATAATAAAAGTAAATATTGTATCAGAAATGTAATTATGGAAATGATTTATTATTTTATAGAATTAGAGATAAACTATTTCGAAATGTTTATACCTAATATTTGTGACGATGTTTTGCAAACATTGTTTCTGTAAATTTGCGTGAAAGCTTTTTCTTGGTATATTCTTAGATCTCGTTATTAGTTGTGCCCTCTTGGCGACAACATAAATACACTATAAACATCCACTTTCGTCTGCAACATTGCCTTTCATTTTCTCGATCGGATCGACATGGCTTGCTTTTTCTTAATGATTCCAGTCTTTAAATATTAATGAAAGGTTTCAGCAGTGGTAAACAAAATGTTTTTAAAATGTAAATTTCTACAATTTGTTAAATTTAAATTAATGAACGTGTTAGTGTTAGTGTTGATATGTTAATTTAATAATGTTAATTATTAAGAGGCGGTGGTTATGGCTTAGGCCTAATTAATTATTTATTACTATAAGATTGAGCCATATCTTAGACTTAATGATTAGAAATGTATAGTTAACTTTAGAATAATTAAAATAATTAGCAATTTACATAATTTAAGTGTAAGGCGGCCCCAAGCCTTGGGCCTAAATGTTTGTTGGGTATGGACCTATTACCATTATTAATATAATAAATACTACAATTAAGCCGGTGATGGGTAGGGCGAGACACACCCAACTGTTGCCTATCGCTCAGATATTGAATATGCAAGAACATGAAAGAAGAAGAGATTGGAGAACACTGTGCAGTCTCAGCTGTGTTTCTGTTTTTTAATACCGGTACTGCGCAGCCCAATTACAGACATTTATCAGATATAGGCATAGGCACGCCTATTGATAGATTTAGTTATAATCTGGTGACAAAGGCATGTTGTCGAAAAAAGGGATGAAACAGGAAATGTCAATAGTTATTGGGAAATGTCAATAAAAAATTGAGCTCTGAGAAGCCACACTTATTCATAGGGCTAAACTCGGCTCCACCCAGTCACTGCATAATAATTATTAACATCAACTTTATCTGTTTCAGGAGTATTTAGATATTAGATATCTTGTCAATAACTTCAATAAGGAATAGGCTAAGGAATTAGTAATGAGTATTATGACTATTAGTATGCTTTAAAATGATTCCAAGTAATTTAAATCTTTGTGGGTGTCATATTTTTGGCATTAAGTAAGTCAATGATCTCTTTTTGTAGAAAATCACTTGGTTATTTAAAAAAAAAATTATGGTTGATTTTATAGGAAGTTTTAATTCAACCTGCTAAAGGATGTTTCGAAGGATTTATCAACAAAGTTCTTCAAATGGTTCAGCAGCGGTAAGCAGTGAAAATAATATTATAATTATAATTGAGATGCCAGTGAATATGTGTAAACATGCTAATCAAATGATATTGATTGTATTTATAAATATCAATTCAAAGTTGACCTTTCATTAAATTCAACAATTTAAAATCATCATTGTTTGTAGAGGCATACTTTAATTAACTATTCTATAACTAGTTTTTGTACTCTCATAACTTTAAGAAACTAGTAAGGTTGGAGTTTTTCAGATATCATACATTACTACAAAGTAATTTTGAATGAATTTTTTTATAACCTGGACAGCAATTAAAATAAAATTGTTATAATTTTATACAAATATTTAACAATCCACTTTTGCCTCATGTTTTTAGTCTAAACACCAGGCAGTTGAGGATGATGAGGATGAAAATGACAACATTGATGAAACTCTAAAAAATGAAGTGAACAGAGTGTGGTTGGATGTTGAAAAACAGTGCATGGAGAGGAGCACAACATCAAATAGAATAAGTGATGACAGCACAGAATTTAAAAATGATTGGAACGTTGTTCGTGTATTTGTCTCTTCAACTTTCACTGATTTTTTCAATGAAAGGGAGATCCTAGTCAAAAAGGTTACGCTTAAAATAAATTTTGGATTTCTTAAGAAAATTATTGTTAACATTTTGAACAACTTTAATATTGTGACTTTATTTTTAAAAAAGTTTTGATATATTTTTTTAAAAAATTGTTATTTTTCAACAATTTAGGTTTTTCCAGAGCTAAGAGAATGGTGCATGGAACGGGGTTTGAAACTGGTTGAATGTGACTTGCGCTGGGGAATCCCCCGTGACACTTCAACATCAGAGACAATCCTTGTTTGTCTAGATGAAATTGAAAACTGTCGAAACACAAACAAAGACAAACCTTTTTTTATCAATCTTGCAGGAGAGAGGTGAGAAATAAGAAACAATACAAAATTGTTGATTTCTTTAAATTTTGTTTAAATAGATGACTGCATTCTTTAAAAAATTCAGCACTCTTACATTGTTTCCTATCTTGCTATCCTTAAAAGTTGAGACTTTTGTTATCAAAGTGGTATGGTTAAGACAAGATGCCAAAAAATAAAAATGATCAGTTGTTCAAATAATACATGGGTAATTTAAAAGCTTTCTCATGTGTTAGAGTTTGAATGTTTGTAAAATTTGAAAAAAAAAAAAAAGAAAAAAAATTAATTTAAAGTTTGAACATATTTAATTAACTGTCTCCAGGTATGGATGGATACCTTCCCTTAGTGAAACACCAAAGGAGGCTAAAGAAAAATATGGATGGGTTGACGGCACTTCCATTACATTTATGGAAATAATGCATGGCGCTTACAGGTAAGCATAACATGATATTTGAGTTTAGACAACGATAATTACATATTTACCCACAATTATAATAGAAAAATTGAATTCCATTCACTTTCTCTCATTGCCATAGTCCGTTATCAAACAAACTCCTTTTTATCATAATTTAATTAGTTTACTGACATTATAGTTTTGTTATAAACAGAGATAGAAATCCCAATGCAGCATTTTTCTTGCGGGACAAGTCAGTGTTGGATGATGTACCAGAGACATTTATTGGCAGGTTTATTGACTCTGAGCCAATAGCTAAACAACATTTGAAAGTGAGTAGATCAATTTTTCTTTCATTATATTTGAACTAACATGTTTTCATTTCCCAGTTGTTGTTTTTTTATATCTCTCCTCATATCTTTGTCTATTGAAATAAATTGTAATTATTTAACCTAACTTCAAGTGTGTACATGGAAAAATAAACTATAAAAGCATGACAGTGTAAAAAGAGTAAAAAGTAGAATTTCTTTAAGATGTGTTTGTTTTAAAAATTATGTCAAGGTAAATTTTAATGAGATTATTTTATGGTACAAAACCATCATATTAAAATCATGGTTTGCCTTGACAAATGTGATTTATATTTTACATTTATTTTATTTCCTACTCAGGTAATGAAAAGAAAACTGAAAGAGAAGTTTCCTGATCAAATTTTTCCTTACAGCTGTAAATTCAAGGAGATCAGCATGGCAACAGGCAGAGAACAGGTGAGGCTCATACTGACACGGTAGCATGGGTTTTTCTGTCTGGTCTTTAAGGACCAGAATAAACTGCTACACAGTTCAAAATATTAATAATAATAAAGTTCATTTAAAAATCACGCTTCATCCCTCATTAAGGCTCAAAGCACTATAAAATATACAAACGCAACAATAGAAAATCTACATACAAGCCAATGGACAAATCAAGACAATATACATCAAGGAATATGAGCAAGCTCCTTGAAAATAAGGCGGTAGACCACATCACCTCAGATGTGTTTTCATCTCAGTTTTGAAAGACTGCAGTGTCTGGCTGTTTCTGAGAATGACAGAAAGGCCGTTCCAGATTCTTGGGCCAGTGAAAGTGCACCTCCGAAGGTCTCAAGGCGGACTCGTGGTTTCTAGAGTTTGCCACTATCGGATGAACGGAGTGATCTGGTGGGTACATAAGGCGTCATGAGCACTTTGAGATAGGACGGCGCCAGGTCATGCAAGCATCGGTAGCACAAAGTTACAATTTTGTACTCTATGCAAGCGCGAACCGGCAGCCAATGCAGCTCTCTCTGAAGTGTTTTAGCACCGTCAAATTTGCATTTGCCCAGAACAATGCGAGCCGCATTATTCTGTGCTTTATTTCATTCTATCATGGAGCGTAACCAGAATGCCCACCCTGAGAGCATTGCAGTAGTACATACGTGATAGCACGAATGCAGACATCAGCCTCTTTGTTGCATCAAACGTTTTAAAAGGTCTGATATGACTGATTCTGCGCAGCTCTAGAAAAATCGCCCTGCAAAGCATGTTAATGGGTTTTTCCTTAGTCAGAGTTCTGTCTAAGTTGACAGCCAGTTTTCGCACTGTTTGAGTAAACTCAATCTGCACACCTGAGACAGTAAGGAGTGGTGTGTTATTTACAGATTGTTGTGTCTGAGCGGTAGCAATTGGGATCAGCACTCCACCCTTCAACCAGTTGAATGCTGCCCCCCCACCACCCCCTTATGAACAGTTTAAAAACATTTATATGGTTTTACATATAATAAATCCAATTGATATTATTTAATACACCCTTCTCATGCTGCTATTCATTTGTGCAGATATGTTGGGCACAATATTTACCACAGTGAAACTTACCTACTCTCTTTATGCAATAGGGCAGTTGGATAAGTATTTACTATTTTATTCAGGCCTAACATATTTTCCAGTAAACTAAATGTAACAACAGCATTATTTGTAGTGCTGAAGTTATATTGCTAGCAGTCTGGATGTATTATTATGTAGCTGTATTCTCATTAATTAATCACTTTTACCGTTATCACAACATCTTCCAAAACATGAGGCAGAACATCCAGATTTCACATCACTATATTTTATTTACCAACTTGTCACAATGCACAATAATAATAAATCTCCTACACTGGAGAAAAGATAATACATACTGTCTTATTCCTTCACACATGTAAATCTCTCGATTCATTCGAATATACCCCACGATGTTATCAGATGAAAACAATGGATTGTGGCCAGAGCCTAAAGTCGTATATACAAATTCCCCGCTGTACTTCTGCGCATGACATCAATCATCTCAATTAACGTCTGGTCCATTTTAAATTACCAAAGCAATACATTATCCGAGATAAATTAACATGTCCACATTTGAGCTGTGACACTATATGTCTACATTTTGTTACTTGACTCACAGGTTGAGTTTACAGCAATGGATACGTTTGCTGAGTTGGTGTTGGCATTCTTAAGAAATGCTATAGAGAAGACATATCCTAGCTCAGCACTCACAGAAACAAAACCAGATATAAAGAGGCAAGGTTAGGAACTGCATATAAAAAATATCACAGATGATTTAATAACTTAATAGTTACAAGTCTTTACTTAACAGGACATTTGAAACTGTGAATTGGTCTACATTAAGATTTTACATTAAAAGGAGTATACATGAAGAGGAGTCTACATTAGGAGGAGTCTACATTAAGAGGAGTCAACATTAAGAGGAGTCTACATTAAGAGGAATCTACTTTAAGAGGAGTCAACATTAAGAGTCTAGAACATTAGTTGTTGTGATCAGAGCTTCAAACTTGGGCAGATGCACCTAGAGGTTTTGGACCACAGTTATTTAAATATTGGTTTATTTTAAATCAAATGTTAAAATATTTCAGAGAATGAGAGAATAGTTTTCCATTTTTCGTTCCATTATTTTCTATGTGTTGCATATCCATTACAATTACAATTATAGTAAGTGTACAAATTTATTTTAAAATATTTTTGTATAATCCTTTTTAAAAAATTAATTAAGAGATCCCTGAAAAAAAAGACGTCTTTAACTAAATTTCAATATGAAACAATAATACCCTCCTTTATTTGCACATCAGAAAAAGATATGCAATGGTTGTTTGCCATAGACAAAGCCAAAGATTTTATAGGAAGACATTCAGAGTTAGAGATCCTCAAAGACTTTGTGGAGCATGGTGGCTCAAAAAATTTGATACAAACAGGTATGAGACCGCTTAGTTTATTTTTATGTATGAACTGCTAGTTAACCAATGGGTTTTTGTCATGGGAAATGGTTTCCAGTGGCTTTTACATTGTTCATAATTTCTGTACTGTCCCACATTTCTTCCTTTTCACCCTTCCATTTTTTACAAGCTTCTTGTGAAACAAACTGTGAAATCAATCAAAAGGGTTAAATTTTAATTTAAGTAACTCTTTATGGTATTTCCATTTCCAAACTACACGTGTGACTTCAAATTTTATAAATATTTCTTTTTCTTCTGTAGAGACTCCAGAAAATAAGGATCCCAAGAATGATGTTCGTAAGCAAATTTGTTTCTTTCCTGATGAAGCATATTTTAAACTTCTTTAAATTCATGCTTTAAAATTTTTTATTATTTCTATTAAAATAGAAGATGAAATTTTTTTAACTTTTCTAATTTTACCACTCTCTGTTACTGGCATTTAGGTCAAGTCAGTGCCTGGGACCTAGATGAAACTGTCAACAAGATATGCATCCTCGAGGGGCCTAGTGGATGGGGTAAAACAGCTCTGCTCTGTAAACTTATTGTGGATTTATCAAAGGTGTCTAATGGAAGTATCATTACTTTTTATAAATCTTAATCTGTTGCATAAACCTGTGGAAGTAAGAGAAACCAATGCTGTAAGATAATTATTTGTTTCAAAAATGTTAACACACCTAATTCACTTAAGTCTAAAAAGTGTTTTGCTCGTTTCTTGATCTTTGACAGGGTGACACCAGGATATTCTACCACATTATAAACAGCACTCCTTCCAGTAATCAAGTAGAAGTGTTACTGAGACGACTTTTGGAATTTCTCACACCTGAGCCAACAGGTGAGATCAAATAGAGCTTCTGTTTGATCATTCCTCAATCATTTTATTTTTAACTCAATAGTCTGTGTATAATGCCCCAAATCCCTCTGTGTCAACCTAATTAATTCATAATAAACAACCCTTAAAAACAAAGTTTTTCGCATAAATCCTTCATGTGCATTTTTTATTATTTTATTTTATATTAATATTCTAATGACCCACCTGCTTTTACACCACATGTTTATTATGCTATCTATTTCAGAAAAACAAAAGAAAATATTACACTCCAAATGCACAAATTTAAAAAAAAAGGAATCTCTTTTAGCGCAGGGAATTTTATTTCATGAGATCATGGTCATCATATTTCCTTCATCTTTCCCCTGGAAAACAGGAACAACTGATTTTTTTAGAGCTTGTTGTGTGTGTGTATGGGGGGGGGGGGGGGGGGGGTTTGAAAATTGATCAAATGGGATGTCATTGACAACGAGTCTATTTGCCGTTTCAGCTCAATAAGTTGACAGGATGTGAGTCAATTAGCCATCCGAAGTTTTTGCCACACCCAAGCCAGAAAGAAACACACAAACAAAAGCAAATTTAATATAAAGTAATCAAAAAAGGGTCATCCTGGGAAAGTATGGGATTTCACCCAAACTCCCCCCTCCCAAAAATAAATACAAATTTATTTCTTAGCAAAAAAAAAAAAAATGTATAGGAAAGCAGGACTCGAGCCCTGTATAAAGTACACAAATTCTTGGTCTTGTATTCCTTACGATTTTTCTGACTATAATTTCTTTTGTCAAAATTGCATATACAGTGAATATCGTGAGGGGACAGAAATATTTCTTCACACTAAAAGAATTTCATGTTAAACGATGCATACAAAAAAAATATATATACTCACCAAAATTACATTTATTGGAGTACATCATATGAGATACACTATTTACATTTCAAATTATTATACATTTTGTACATACATATGTATTTATGGATGCATTTAACAAAAAAAACCAACAATAAAACAAATAAAAATATAATAAAACTTAATAAACTTTAATAATTTTAATTTTTTTTAATATAAAAACAAATAAGAAATGTATTGATTTTTTTGGAAAATAATGTTTTTTTTTTTGCATTGTCTTTTTTTAGCATCATATTTTCAACAAATTGTTCGCTATCGTCCATTGTATTATTCATTTTGAGTTAGCCTTCTTTCGAATGAGACGAGACACCGCCCCTTTTCTTTTCATACCCCACTACATTCTTGCCGGCAGGTGTATGTATTTTGTTCATTCCGAGAAGCTAAATCTTTTCGTGTTAATTGATTTTTGTTTCGTGTTAAAAGAAAAAAAATGTTTGAAAATACCTAGTATTTGTCAGCACCGCATTATTATTTTGTGTTAAATTATTTTTAGTGTTAAGCGTTTTCGCATTAAATGTATTTCACAGTATCATACAAATGCAAATTTAAAGAACTTATTTTATTTTCATTTGCTTTAACTATACATACAGTATATTATTGTGTACAAAACGTTCCACATCTTAAGTGACCCACCCCTAATTTTTTGTTAAAAAAATTCCCTAAAATGCCATGTCCACATATAATGTGATCTGTTGATCTTTTCCATAGCAATATGGTACAAATTAATTAAATAAATGTTATTCATAAAAAAAATGTCAAAATCCTTTAAATTATTATTATATTTAAAATGAATTGTGGTCATAACGATACAACTATTCCAATATCCATTCAAAGGGGCACTACTTGCATTACTTGTGTTATTTTCAGGCATGATGCACGCTCAGTAGGCATTACCGGTAATGAAAACATTCTTAATCCCCTGTATAATGTGAAGTCCCATGTTGTACCCTAAAGTTCTCGCATGTTATGCAGTAATATACAGTAATCAAATTAATGGACTCAGTACTAGAGGTACTTTAAATCTTTTCATGTTATAATATAGTATTAATATGTTTATTTTGGCAGAAGAAGAAAGTTATCAGTTAGAAAATGCAGATATGGAAGGTCTTCAAAAACAGTTGAATGAAGCCCTTGTAAACTGCAGACAAAAGGAAACTGATAAGCTTATCCTGGTCATTGATGGCTTAAATGAAGTAATTATTTTTTTATATCAATAATGTACATCTTTTTACACAATTGTTTAGTAAAGACCATTTAAATAGTTATACATTTAATGAACGGCAAATATTAATTAATTCCCCCGAATTTTGCTATCCATGATTTATATGTTTAATTCACAAAAATAAGTTGAAATAAAACAAATAAATATTAGTAGCAGCCCACTTCATGATAAAAGATATGAAATTTTTTTGGTCAGTTTTACTCGATTTTGCTGTCCTAAAAGATAATTCCCAGGACTTGTGATTTCTTCCTGTGAAGTCTACACCATCACATTGTGATGGACGGATAACAGAAAAAAAAATGGAGTGGTGGCCCATGTAAATTATAAGGAATTTAAAAAAATAATTACACATGTCTACATCGTTTACTTGCATTTAAATGTTTATTTTTCCAACTCTTAGTTCTGTTGAGTTTTACAATGATAATGATAATTTTCCTCAGCTGGAGTCCGATGAAAGTTACCAGCACCTGTCATGGCTTCCACCGAGTTTCCCTCACAACATTTATTGTATTGTTTCCACAAGCCCACACCCTCCCACAATGGCTAGGCTTTATGAGCATCCAGCTTTCAAGATGACCTTGAACAGTATGACCCAGGAAGATCTATCCTTGGTGGTTACTAAATATCTAGGAATCTTTAACAAGGTTTGCAGTATTTTGAGACCCCTGTTTTCTAATTAAAAAATATTTTTTTATACATTAAGAATTATTTTTGTTAACAAGGTAAATAAATCAAGTTTTTATCCTGCTTTGATTAGTTCATTGCAATGTAATAGGGCCTAACATGGATATTTCTTCCCTGTGCTTACCTCCCCTGATGTTTGTGCTTACCTCCCCTGATATTTGTGCTTACCTCCCCTGTTTGTTCCTTTTGTGAAATTATGGCAGACACAGACAAAGTAACTAAAAATCAAATTTATAAATGATTTTAATAAGTCATGATTGATATAACCTCAAATTAATAGTCTTAAATTTTTAACACTTTTAACCCACCTTTAAAAATGTTCATATTCTTTGGAGATGCAAGTTATGCCAGACAGGTTTAAAAAAAAATACTTCATGGTCTTGATTAACTTCTTCATTGATTAAAAAATGTCAAACTATTACTATTTCCAGAGGTTGGAGCCAAGCCAACTGACAACACTGTTGTCTAACACAGGGGTGGATAACCCACTGTGGATTCTTTTGATGGCAGAGGAGCTTCGGATCTTTGGAGATTTTCGTTTGATGGATTCCAAAATTGGAAAATTTCCCAACACAATGTCGGGAGCTCTGGCTCAAATCATTGACAGGTTGATTCATGAAGATGATGAAAATGGAGTTATCAAAAAGGTTTCTTGAAATATTTATTATTTTATGTTTAATAAGACACTCAAAAAACGTGTGCGCAATGCAATCATATAAATAAGTTTTTAAATAACTTTTCTGACAGAAAAAGCTGATATTTATAATAAACTTTATGGTGCATTTTCACTGTATCATGTCTTTAAGAAGTTTAGATTCCTCATGGGAAGTGAAAGTCTTATTTTTTTTATGTTTCATATAAATATTATTTTTAACTAATTAACAAAATTAGGGTGTGTATTCTACCAATAATTATTATTTGTAGCTGAGGTTTCTGAAATAAAAAGTACACTAACCTACAAATAAAACCAACATCACATTTTTAACACTGACTTCCAGTTTTGGTCACCCCACATTAAAGACAAGATCATCAAGAGCTTTAGTATAGTGATGGTTGTCTTGATTCAGACAATATTTTTCAAAATTTTTTTTTTGGTGTGTGGGGGGGTGGGCTATAGGATTGTTCGCTGGAGGTATTAGATTGAATTTTAGATTTGTCTTAAAGTTATGAGCAATAACATAATGTAACATTTCCCCACTCAAATTTGATTTCCTAATGTTATCAATATTTAGATAATCACATGTTGATTTGCTTATAGGCTAGTAATGAAGAATTTTTTCCCTCTAGGTTCTGTGCTTGATAGCATGCTCTCGGCATGGTCTGCCAAGTGACCAAGTTCTCAAAATTTGTGGGGATGTTGAAACTAAAGGAGAGCTGCCTCCCCTGTACTGGGCTCGGGCCAGACGGGCTCTCAAGTCTTATCTTAGATTTTCTGGACGCTCTGAAGAAATGATGACGTATTCCCATCAAGCTGTCTTGGAGGTAAACAAAGGGGAGATCAACACATAACAATGGAGGAATTTTGATCTCTTTGTCTTAAGTGAGGCTGGGAAAAGTAATTTTATAATCTCAGGAAATTAACTCAGAAACTTTGATTGAGTATTTTACTTTAAAGTAAGTGCAGACGATGCTTTAAATTTGCCTGAGATCATGAAAAGTGCATTTACAGTTTATCACCATTAACACTTGGGAAAGTTTCAAGTTAAAATCCTCCAAATGTCAACAACATTTCAGGCAGTTCGAGCACAACTCTTACCAAGCAAAGCTGAAGTTGTGCCGTGGCACTTAATGTTAGCCGACTACTACCAGTACTGGTGCAACGATCCCAGGGCTAAATGCTATCACTTGCCGTACCACCTTGAAGCTGCAGAGCTTAAAAGAAGGTAACCATGATCTGCCCATTTTAAATCATTACCCACTGAAAGCTGGCATATCAAAGTGCAGATAGCTTTGCCATTTAAAGTCTTCATTTTCCCCATGTACCGCTGAACCTTATTTTGTAAGTTGATTACACAATTTGTATTTTTAGTGGATTCAATTTAGAGAAGAATGTTTGCATCATTTATTTGACAAATTTCTTTTTTTAAACCACTTTTTTTCCCCCTCAACACTGAACTAATATGTCATATTATTTGTTACATATTTTATTTTGAACTCTCCTGTCATTTCTATTTTCACTAATATCAAAACTAACTGTTTATTCTCTTCATGTAGTAGAGTTTAATTTGGTCCAAACCTTAGCTAGAAACTGGTAGTAAAGACCTAAGAGCTGTTTGAAAATATCTCACTGAAAGTGTAACAAAGATTAAAGCAAGACACAAGCTTTCGAGAATAGAAGGCTAGTCTTGATTTAATTTCAAGCAAAAAGAAAATAAATCTATGGGGTATGTGCTAGAGCTAATACGGTTGTGTTCGTTTGTTTACAGACTGGTTGAGTTCATGCAAAGAGACCCAGACTCTTACTTTTACATCAATCAAATTCAAAGAAGTAATATTATGCGGGTAAGCCTTGTCAGTTTATTTTACCATTAAGACAACCAGAATCTTTTATTATGAACTTCCTTGCCTGAAATCCTGAGAAGTTTTAATGTCCAGGAAGAACATTTGCGGCCTACATGTTGTATTTGTTGTATAAGTACCAGGCTGTAACTTTCTGTAGAGATAAAGATCAGACTTCTTTTAACTGTGGTTTCCAAACCAGGGATCCCCCAAAAATATCACTGAAATTACCCTTAGCCATTGATGTCATTTGGGTGAGGGGGGGGGAGCATTTGCTACCCCCCCCCCCCCCTGAATTTGCTGGTTTCATTTAAAATGCTATATGCTGTGGCACCTCCAGTAATAAACAACTTAACAAGCTGACCAAGTTTTGGTTTTGCCCCCCCCTCCCCCCCCCCTGAAAAAAACCTGAAATGATGCCCCTGCCATTAGCTGATGTAGTTTTAGAGCAAGGCCATTAATGTGTTGATAGAAAAGACATGTCATTGGACTTGATAGAAAAGACATGTCATTGTACTTGTTGATAGAAAAGACATGTCATTGGACTTGTTGATAGAAAAGACATGTCATTGGACTTGTTGATAGAAAAGACATGTCATTGGACTTGTTGATGGAAAAGACATGTCATTGGACTTGTTGATAGAAAAGACATGTCACTGTAATGGACACTGCACAAACTACTAGCTGTAATATTAATACTAGATGGTGCCCGATGACAAAAATGTAACAATTTTTAACATAATATTCTGATTCACTAATGGCGCCTTAATGAAATGAACAAGTTTGGGAGGCACTGCCTAGTTCAGTGGTTCTTAACCTGGGTTCGATCGAACCCCAGGGGTTCGGTGAGTCAATCTCAGGGGTTGGTGGTACCAGGGTACCTTGCATTATCAGTTTTTAAATAAATATTTGTGGTCTAGGGCAAAACATTATCAACTGCCGGCTTCAAAACTTCCACTCTTTTTCTCAGAACCTGAGATGTCACTTTACAGCTGATGCCAGGATTCCTGCAACAGCGCCACTCATGTTATGCCACTCTTGTGCAATGTCTACCAGGGGATGGAACCCGGGCTGCAACTGGCCCAACAAAAGCTGCTGTGCCGTTTGTGGGGCATTTTGCCAGCAGGGGTTCTCCCCAAAGTCTGCAAGTGCTTGCATGAAGCATGCTAACAGCTGGGGACCTGGCAAGGTCAAGTGTGTTATGTGCAGCTTTGTTGTTGATGTCAATACCAAAACTGGACCACTTGTCCCTGCTCCAGTCCAGCTGTGTCACATGTGCAGTTTTGGTATATTTGAAACAAGATGTGCACACTTTGATGTTTAACCTATTGGGTAATGATATAAATCTGTATGAGTTTTACAAGATGAAACACAATGTTGTTATCAATGTTTCCTCAATAAACTTTTGGAAAAGGTGGATTTTAAACAAAAGTGACAATAACATTTTTAAAAATTTATGTACAAGTTATTGATATAGCTTGATGACTTTGATCACTGTATTTATTTACCTTTGATAGTGTTCACCATTTTTAACAAGATACACCTTTTTATAAAAAATATACACTTACAATTTTTAACCATAGCTTAAAAATGCGCTGCTGTTTTGGACTCACATGTTTGCAGACAGCAAAATAATGTAAAATAATAAAATAATATATCCAAAGTTAACTGGTACTACAATTGCATTTTCAGTCAAAAATAATTGACATAATTTTCCAGAGCAGAGTGGTACAAAATGTCATGAAAAGTTAACAATTAAGGCAGCTATTGTATGTATACTTTAAGGAGGGATTATGTACTTTAATTTGTTTAAAATTATTATAGCTTCCACTCATGTTGTAAAAGAAATGTATTTTGAAAACAATAAATAGGTAAGGTTTTTTTTTTAATGCCTGATAGAAATTACATCCGGAGAGGGAACTGCCTTCATGTTCTTATTTTTGTATACACTTAATCACTCCTTTTACATTTTACTAAATTCACATTAAATTCTATCTATTATCTAATACTATGTTAATTTTTACACTTTATACACTTAATCATTCCTGGTACATCTCTTTACTAGATGTACATTCAATTTACATGTCAAACATGCTCAGTTTTTTTAATTTTCTTAATACTTGTGCTACGAAGAATATTTTATCCTCCGCTGTTCATGGATAAGTTTCCAATGACATAAACTGTTGATGCACCAAACTTTGAGTGATTAAAATACATCTAGGAAATGGGGATCTAGAGAAATTTTGTTCAGCAGGAGGTGAGACTTATCTCTAACAGACATCTTTCTCACCAAGATACGTTATTTCTCACCAAGATAAGTGAACAAAATAAATTCCTCTTTAGGCCAATGTTTAAGGTGCCCAGCAACACTACTTGAAGACCTGGGTGAAGCAATGCCCCAGGTGATGTGTCAGGTAGTGTTGACAGTGTTGTAGATTGAGCAACAAGATAATTTTTAAAAAGCCAAATATTAAAATTTAACTTATAAACAGTTTTGTGATATATAAATTTGAACTAGGTGAATTTCGGCTAATTATAATATATTCAAGCATATAATATTGTATTTGGATTTTTTATACAAATTTGCGGGTCATTCTTAATTATTTTAAAAAAACTTAATATACAAATTCATCTTTTGTCATTTACACTTTACACATGCAAATTTACTTTTTGATTAGTTAGTTATTTAATAGTTTATTTTTTCAGGAATGCTATGTGTTTTCTTTTTCATTTTAGTTTTAGTCTTACAACAAAGGGAGAAGAATCATAGTATTATACCATTTTTTTCAGTGATAATAAAATCAGAACCATTGAAATTAACTACTTGATTTTATCAATATACTTGACATGCATGCATCAAACGGAATAATTTTGCGTTTCCATCTTTATGGTAATAATACTCTTAAACACTATTTGAGCACCATCAATTTATATTATACATATTAAAGCAGTATTAAAAATATTTATTTTACTGACATACATAAATGCATACATACCAGTGAGAATTTTTGGAGTGGAACATTGATGCCATGGATTAAAACAAAGAAATAAAACCAAGTAACGCAAAAAATGTCTTTATTAATTTATTTTTGTTATCTCTTGATTGAAAATCCACCTAGCATAACAAGGTCAAGATTAAAACAGTAAATCACAAACTAGTTCTGCATGTCCTAGGTAAGGCTAACTGTATATATCCACCAGCTAACATATTCTAAACACCCTGTGCACATGGATGGAAAATAGAAAACATAATAACAGACATTTACATATATACACATCAGCTATTTGATTATATTTAAATGGGCTCTTCCTGAATTATTGCATGGGGAAAATTCCTCAATTTACATTTCAATTTTATTTATATTTCATCGTTTTTGAATGAGACAACTGAAAAACCCAAAATAAATCAAACCATCATTGTAATTGTATTGACTGCTTAAGACGATCACGTAGCCTGCATCATAACGGTGTAAAGAATTTTACTTATTGTAATCTAATGACAAAAATTCACATGAAATGAACCTTGCCTTAAATAGGACATTAGGAACTAAACTGAACCAGAAGGTAAGAATAAAAAAGATAAAATAAAAGACTTAAAAATGTGTATTAAAGATAAGTTACACGATTAAATTATGTATCAAAATCAAATTTAGGGGGCAAGAATATTTTAAAATTGCAATTTGATTTATTTTTATTTAAACCATACAAAAATTATTGGAGTTTGGGAGTGTGAAAACCCAAAAAGTTATTTTATGATTGCAATTGAAAATGTGTCTTTTAAGCTTGAACAGCTGTCATATACAAAGTGGCATTCCTTAAAATATTTGAATTAGTGGTCAGGTAAAGACATTTGTTTTTCGTCATCATCAATGTGCTCATGACCACAAGGGTGAAATGCATGTTTAAATTAAGGTGTTTAATTGCCCCTCCAGAACTTTCAAACTTTGGGCAAGTGACCCTCACACGGAACACCACTGGTTGTAGAGGTAACGCACAGAAATTTCTCTGTTTAAGATCCAGTAGTTGTTACCTGTTACATCCTGAAAGCTGATGGTCACAGCTGTAGTTGATCAGTCTTATGTGCTAGGGTTATGGTCACTGCCAATCACTTTGTGGACTCCAGACTTTAAAAAAACTCTTTCAGCTAACAACAAGTGAAATGACATGAAATACTGACCAAGCCAAGCCCCTCTTATCATCATCAAAACATCCTCACCCTCTACACAGGAGAGCACCAAAACATTGGAAAGAAAAGCAGCAGCAATCAAATAATCCAATACACTTTGGGAATTGATGTCACTAACCAGATGCAAACTGTGACCAACCAATTGAATACCACAAGATTTGGCCAGCTGGATATCAAACAAATAAAATGTAAAGGGTAAGGAGCTTCATCGAGGAAAAAAAATCAGCCTCTTCTTCATCAGTTCAGTCTTTATAAACAACAATGTGATAAGTTCATTACTAGTTATTGTAAAATGATGGCTATGTAATACAGAAGTTGTCATTTCAAACAGCATGAAAGTTGCCAACAAAATGATAGAAAATAGAAAAAAAAACCACTTGAAAGCCCATCAAAGTAATGTCAGCAAAGAAACTTTCCAATGATGTGTCAGACCCTCCACAGCAGCTGCATTCAAAGGTTGTGCAGCAAGATTTTAATGGAGCATCTTACCCACAAAGACAGATGCAATAATAAAATTAAATTTATCAAATTCATACTAATAATAATAATAACAGCTTGCTTGGAAGCTTCTCCACACAACATTTTATACAAACTCAAGGGTGTGTCTTAGAATCAGATGGGTCATGTGGGCACTGCAACCCCTAGGGCTGCAGTGGGCCTCAGATATGTAAGGGGCATACAATTTTGACGTGGAAAAAAATTAAACTTTTATATAATTGAATGCAGGGGGACAATACCGACAGTGTGGCAGGGTGTCCCCAAAGTCATGCAACGGCTCCACACAAAATTTTGACATTAGTTTTAAGATTGTTGTGTTATAACAAAGGGTATAAAACGTGCAGCTAAAAGATATAGAATTACAATTCTGAAATTTATCTGAGAAATTAAATTATCTAAAAATGTTCTTTTGGCACAAAATACTTTTATAAAAACTGATATGCCTAAAATAGAGGTAACAAAAATACACAGTTTTAAACCCAGTAGTCATAGTAAAGAAATAAAGAAATTAAATTCATCAATTATCAGTAATCATAATAATCATTAAATTCATCAATTATCAGTAATCATAATATAATAATCTTCTAACAAAATATTTTTGTGGTTAAAAAAATAAAAGAAGAGCAAAACAAATGACTAATTAATTTTTAAAAAAACAACCTATATCTCCCTTTGTCTAATGGTAGTTTTGAGGGAGGGGAGGGGGGTAATATATATTACTTAAAAGACAAGATAATATATTTTTTTTTAAAACTCAAATTAAACAAGAATGTCCCAAGGACTTCTAGTAAAGCAAATGAAATTTGTGCAATTCATTATAAAAATGGCAATTGTTGTTACCCACAGATGAAGATTTCCAATTCCAACTGTGTCAAAGATATACACAAAAAGTATGGAACAAATGAATCTATGATTAGCCATGTCATCCCAGTTGTTGGAAGGCACTCTCCAGAAAATAACAATGTGGAAACAAAAAAGCATCCTGTACAAAGTCACATACAAGCCTGTAAAGTACTGAACAGTTAGAACAAGGATGGATTAGATAAATGAAAATGAGTTTCACACATGAAGCCAAGAAACTGAAGGAACAAAAAAAATCACTGCATGAAAAGATAATCCCTTCAAAGGCCACAAACTTGGGTACAACCATTTATGGAAGAAATTTAAAAGAGTTAGACCAGGGGTCGGCAACCAATGGCACGCATGCCAGACTTGGCACGCATAGCTATTTTCATTTAGTCTAAGAAAGACAAAAAAAAAAATATTATAAATGACTAAAAAAAAGTGACTTAAATGGTGGACTTATATGTTATTGTCACACTGAATGAATGAGGTCTTACTTTGGTACGCCAATACCAAAAGGTTGTAGATCCCTAGCTTAGACCAAGAATTTCAGGGGGAGGAAAAAAATGGTGGTAATGGTGGCGTTGGGTGCTAAGATCAAAATTTCTTTTATTAAAAATAATCATTTTGCACTTGGTTGGTTAAGAGGACAAAAATAGCATACAAGTATACAAGTTTTTGCTCATCACTAAATATTTGGCATGTGAACCTAATACTGACCCATGACAGACTGGGGTGAGCAGACAGAACACACCTGCAGTTGGACAGCATTGATTACATATAAAGATCCATTTTATGCAAGTAAAAGAATGTCATGTGACATTATGTTATGCATGCATTTTATGGCACTTTCTGCATACGTAATATATGGATAGCCCTTTATGGTACTTTCTGCATACATAATATATGGATGGCCCCTTATGGCACTTTCTGCACATCATTTCTCCTGAATATTCCATTGTTGCAGATAAAAGTACAGAACAGTTGCCAGCAAGACCACCGGTTTCTCTATCCATGAGTTACCCAAACAGAACATTTAATTATTGATTGCCCCAAGAGAACAGAATAGATACCATACTGTACATATTATGCCAGCATTATCATGCTAGGAATGTTGATTTCAACACTTTATTTGCAATTATAAATATCAAATCATATACAAATGTTGTTTTTTAAACGCTTGAAAAACATTCTAAAAAATATAATTGTATTTGAAATAGGATATCTGCTTTATAAATGGTAACATTCTATGAAAAACACCACTAAATCACTGCAAATGTATATTTTAAGGGCATTCAGACGTCTAGGAATTTTTTATTTTTTTTGCAAAACTAAATCATTTACATTTTTTAAATAAACAAAAGATAATAGATAAATAAAGATTTATAAATGGGAACAAATTATTATCATATAAATTATAGAGCTGTATACTTTTGTGCTTTCTTAAACAAAAAAATGATGTAAACCCAAGGAAGCAGACAAAGTTAAGGACATTAAATATAAAAACTGGTACAAGGAAAACAATTTTGACCGGGGGGGGGGGGGGGGGTGGGGGAGGGGGGATCATGATGATCAAGTGGATTTCCTATGGAGAAATTTGTTGAGAGCTTCATTTCTCAAGCTGGAACCAAGAGTTGCATAACAACATGTCAGTGCAGAAAAACATGGAATTTAACAAAACTGAACAATCACAACTTTTTCTAATTCAAAATATCATTGTCTAGGAATATCTTTTTATGAAGCTCCTGTTTACCAGGTTTGTACCATTCTTTATTGAAAGAACAGACAGAAATATTACATAAAATACATTTTTATCCAAGTTCTGATTCAATTCAAGATTCACTCTGAGCAGATCATTAGGAGATGTTGTGTAGATTTTCTTTAAAGCAAAATATAGAATTTAAAAAAAATTATGCATACAAAAAAACATTTTCAAAAATATGTTCTATTTTGTTTAAAAGTTTCTTATTCTCAATTCTGCCACATTTCCAAAAACCTTGATGATTTTTTTTCAAGGGTGAAATTACATGATTTTCATGATGATAATTTTTTCTGTTTTTGGGTAAATCAGTAATGCACTTCTAGTTATAAGAGAACAACAATTTTTACTAAGTCTCCACTACACAACATTTGTAATTGTCTATGGCATTAATTTAATTTGATATTGAAATGATGAAGCACACTGATCTGTCCGTTTTGCACACTGCCAACATTTATAAGGTGTTTTTTTAATTGATGTCAAGCATGGGTATTCCCATTGTGGCCTGTGCTAAATATAGCAGCGTTTAAACAACTACCTATACGTAAACCATTCACCAGGACTTCCTGATGTCCTAGGCTAAAAATAAACAGTGGTGACATCTAACGTTCTTTGCCATGTTGCGTAATTCAACAATGCTTTTGCAGACCTTCTGTTTGGAGATTTCAACAATATTATGATGGAAAATTGTCAGCGGCCTGTCCAACAAATCTGTTTTTAAGGTGGCCTTTAGTTTTAAGGAATACTTGATTGAAATGGGTTTGTCTCTAGATCACTGTCAAGCTCTGCCTTGTGAGTTATAGTGTAAGAGAAATCTGATGGACATTTTACAAGCTCGATGGTCTACCCAATAAAAATACCCTGACTGGGGACTGTCTGTGAGGACAAGTTACGACCAGCATGTAAAGTCATTGTGCTAGTGTAACATCACAAAGCACATGTCTTGTTTGACTAGGGAGCACATAGTCACAGAGATTGCGTCCATTCACCAATTTTTCAAATTCATATAAACATTAAATACTGCAGTAGTCAAAGACATACTTCAAAGTAAGCATATCTCAATAAGGGCAAAGAACAGCTGGATTGCAGCAGTAGTTCAACAATAACAACAGAATCTACATTGCATTATTTGTGACATTATATATTTAGGACATTTATGAATGGACCACATACAACTTCTGTTTTGTTACAAAAGGGAAAAAACAATGTGGAATAACCATGTACAACATGATTCACTGTTGTCAGCCATCAACTTCTTTGATTATATTACATAGTTCAAAAGTTGCTTTAGAAAAGATTGCACACAAAATGATATTAACCTAATCCCTTAATCACATATCACAGTATGTCATAGATTTTTTATGGAAGGGCGGGGGGGGGGGGGAGAAAGTTGTAAGTGTTGGTGCCTGTTGTCGTTGCCTAGTTTACCAGTCATCATCCTCATCTGACGAGTCATCATTCGCCAGTGTCTGGGCCCTCTCATCAAACAAGTTTGTCGCATACTTGATCTCTTGAGACACCTGAAGATGAAACAATGAGTATCATATTAAATCAAATAAAACTGATTTTATTTGGTACTGAGTTAAGCTTGTTACATAGAGAGGCAAAGACATCTAAGGTAGAACGGATTCATCGTCCCAGCAGCTAGCGGTTCATGGGTTAGCCTTATTTAACAAATAGCTTCAGCCAAAATCAGAAGACAGCAGGCACCTTAGAGTAGCATTTCAAATTAGCTCATTTCATTTAATAAGGAAGGTGTCAAACCAAACAAAAAAAATTTTTCTCTTAAAGAGCCCTTCAAAAATGACAGGCAAATAATCTAACCAACTGGCTCACCTTTTTTGCAACAGTTTTTTTGTCACAGCGCACTTGTGGCTTGTTGAGACTTGTGCCGGAGACGTCGGAACCTGAGCTGGTTTTACGAGTCAACACCACATAAAATTTGTTGTCTGAAAGTAACAATAGGCAACAATGACAACTTTAATACAGTTCTGTTATTTGAGAACCAAGTGCCGTCATTCTGGCTGGCAGGCCTTTAATCTGTCTAGTTGACCTAGTCACATATCATGCATTATTGTTCTGAATTAACATCAGATAATATTGGACAAGCACCACCATAAAATAATCATAATTCTATGGAGGGGAACATTTTCATTTCGAACCCTTCAGGGATGGTTGGGCCAATCAATCGGTCCAGGGTTGAATGACGAAAAAGACGAATGGCCAATACATTGGCCTGATAATTCAAGCTTCGAGATGGGCTGGCTGGTCTTCGTACCAGCCAATCAGTTTGCTTCTCACATTTCTTGCTCATTTCAATGGCTGCTTCCATTGATATTTTACCTTGTTCTGTAATTTTATATCAATTTTTTTTACCTAGTGACCCTTAAAAATGCTTTAAAAATTATAGGACCTTGCAATATGTCAAAAGCATAATTAGCCCCAGGGGAATATTTTATGAAGTATTAAAAGGGCGCAGTTCTTGACACCTACACTCCAAAAAGTCTCCACCTCAAAAGGGTTAAAAAATGCAAGTTTCAACATGGCATCTCAAAACATTTTTAATTTTAATTATTTCTTTCATTGTGAACTAATTCTGAGTCTGTTGTCTTTCACTGTTTTAACCCTGAAATTCAGTCAAAACTAGATTTTGAAATCATCAAACATTTTTAAAAAAAACAACAACATTTCACCGTTTTCCCCAAACAAAAATTCCAGCTCTGTTACCAACCTTCTGAAGTAATATGTGAACAGTCTAGAATCTCAGCATGTCGAATATTCAGCACCACATTCTCGGGTTTTGCCTTTCTTTTGTTCAGGATGAACACCTGCCTGCTGGAGATGAGGGCAAAATTCCCTTCACCACTTCTCTGGTCAGAGGTCAGCTGTTCAATGGCAATAAGGCTGAAACAGGTCAAGAGGAGAAAAATAGAGTGGAAAACTTAAAGCATATTGATACATTTCTATAATTCACTTAATTAATTACAGTAGTTACTGAAGTGATTTTGTTTTGTATGTATTTTTTCCCTAAGAATGCTTAAATACTTTTTAAATACATACTGTCGCTTAAAAAAATGTATTTTAAAATAATAACATATCCATTTGTTTATTGGCCAGGCGAATATGTCCTTCATAAAATAGTATGGTCACACTGATAGGTTGGTGTATGGTCACATTGATAGGTTGGTTTATGGTCACATTGATAGGTTGGTTTATGGTCACATTGATAGGTTGGTGTATGGTCACATTGATAGGTTGGTTTATGGTCACACTGACAGGTAGGTTATTTATAAAGATTAAACTTGTCACAACTAGGACGCTCTCCCTGCGAAACTTGCAGTTCTTAAAGGAAGTTTGGAGGTCATGATACCATGAGGTAACCACAATGTGTGACACCAATCCAAGCGACATCACTGGTCACTTGAAGTTTGTCACTAATTTCTTTTGGATAGACTTCATCATAACTTGTAAATACAATGTTCAATATAAGTCTAAAAGCTGACACAAAATGGATGGTTCCATATAATATAATAACAATGATATCTACACATACATAATGCACCCCCACGCCCCACTTACTGTTCAGAATAATCATTTTCATTAAGTTCATACAAAACTGTCTGCGCCTCGGCTTGTTGCTCAGAGTACAACGGCAGCAGCCCGGCAGTCCCCTGGGTACAACGAGGTGGTCTAGTACGACCAGGACTCCTGTGCGATGTCCTGGAACTGCTGTCTCGCAGAGCATTTGCGAAGCCTGAAGTAAGGTCTAAGACTCCGGACACAGGCTTAGTGACTGTTCCTATCATGCCTTTCCCCATCCCTTTGAAAAGGCCCTGGGATTAAAAATGATCATAAACCAACAAGCTAGGAAAATCAGAGAAACATTTTTAATGCCAATAAAGACCCTTTTTTTGAAATAAAAACTTAACTTACCCCTATACCTCACTCTGACTTACCCCTATACCCTCACTCTGACTTACCCCTATACCCTCACTCTGACTTACCCCTATACCCTCACTCTGACTTACCCCTATACCCTCACTCTGACTTACCCCTATACCCTCACTCTGACTTACCCCTATACCCTCACTCTGACTTACCCCTATACCCTCACTCTGACTTACCCCTATATCCTCACTCTGAATTACCCCTATACCCTCACTCTGACTTACCCTTATACCTCACTCTGACTTACCCCTATACCCTCACTCTGACTTACCCCTAAACCTCACTCTGACTTACCCCTATACCCTCACTCTGACTTACCCCTATACCCTCACTCTGACTTACCCCTATACCCTAACTCTGACTTACCCCTATACCCTCACTCTGACTTACCCCTATACCCTCACTCTGACTTACCCCTATACCCTCACTCTGACTTACCCCTATACCCTCACTCTGACTTACCCCTATACCCTCACTCTGACTTACCCCTATACCCTCACTCTGAATTACCCCTATACCCTCACTCTGACTTACCCCTATACCCTCACTCTGACTTACCCCTATACCCTCACTCTGACTTACCCCTATACCCTCACTCTGACTTACCCCTATATCCTCACTCTGAATTACCCCTATACCCTCACTCTGACTTACCCCTATACCCTCACTCTGACTTACCCTTATACCTCACTCTGACTTACCCCTATACCCTCACTCTGACTTACCCCTAAACCTCACTCTGACTTACCCCTATACCCTTACTCTGACTTACCCCTATACCCTCACTCTGAGCCCCAGAAATACTCTGAGAGACCAGGCTGGTCACCCCGCCAAGAAGTCCATGACCAAATCCTTTGAAGCCGGCCATGAGATGGTCACTGCTGCTGCCTGAGGTCACATTCCTCAGGGCCTCCCGCTTGGTGTTGTGTTCCTCATCAAATCCGACCGTACTGATCCCGTCAGACAAGGAACTCACAACCTGCTCATGGAGAATCAAACAGTTGTCAAGATTTTAACAAGTTAAAAAATGATGATCAGACCGATTTAATGAATGGGTAAAATGAAATGGGTTTTGAGAAGGGGTTAAGATAGATAAGCCTGATAGAGGTATTATATTAAAAGATCTTTGAATTGAAAATTTTTCTTAGAAAAAGCAATAACTGGTGAGAAGAAAAAGTCTTAAGTTTATGAAAAGACAAAATTACACACAGCTACTTTTCTAAATCACATACTTAGGAAAAATGTATTATTTATTTGGACATGCATAAAGCAATATTAATTATTTATTTGGACATGCATAAAGCAATATTAATTATTTATTTGGACATGCATAAAGCAATATTAATTATTTATTTGGACATGCATAAAGCAATATTAATTATTTATTTGGACATGCATAAAGCAATATTAATTATTTATTTGGACATGCATAAAGCAATATTAATTATTTATTTGGACATGCATAAAGCAATATTAATTATTTATTTGGACATGCATAAAGCAATATTAATTATTTATTTGGACATGCATAAAGCAATATTAATTATTTATTTGGACATGCATAAAGCAATATTAATTATTTATTTGGACATGCATAAAGCAATATTAATTATTTATTTGGACATGCATAAAGCAATATTAATTATTTATTTGGACATGCATAAAGCAATATTAATTATTCATTTGGACATGCATAAAGCAATATTAATTATTCATTTGGACATGCATAGCTGACCTTGGCAGTTGAATTGGAGACACCGTGAGTGACATTTCTCAGCAGTCCCCCCACATTCCCATCTGTCACAAAGCCCGCGATTCCTTCTGAGATGTCGTTGACGAGACCGAGGGGATTCCCAAGAAAGTCGATGGAGCCTAAGATTTTTGCTGCTTGACTTTTCAGCTCCTGTTGTATGAGCATCGGAACAAACATTCAGAGACACACCAATAATAATTTTAAAAAAAACATAAATAATTGTTAGATACTAAACTTTAGAACACACAAAAAAAGTGGGAATTTATTTCACTTTCTGAAAGAATGTAGGACATTAAATTATTATGGTCACTAGATCCCTTTCAGATGAAGCTCAAAAATGCCAGGGACACCTTCAGTAAGAAAACTGTGACAATTATCATTTAGCAGAAGTGATCCAATCTTCAAAGTGATGCTTTTTTGACAACACTTCACAGTCCATTAAATCTGACAGATGATTTTCCCCCCAAAGGCTTAATGTTCTCATACGTGGTTATTATCACACAACCATGACGAACTCATTGTAGAGAGTTAACACCAGGGGGGGGGGGGGGGGGGTGTGTGTGACGTGATCATGACCAGCCTACCTCTCTGTAATGGTTCATAATTTCATTTAACAGGAAAGGTCCTGTCTCAAAAACATGATACTGCTCAAACGAATCTGTGGAAGAGATTGTCACAAAACTTGAGTTAGTTATTTGCAGTTTGAAAAGTAAATTACTATTTTTTAGCATTAACCTTATTATGAGTGAACTCTACATAAACAGATATTGTTTCAGCAATACTAAGTTATTATGAGTAAACTCTACATAAACAGATATTGTTTCAGCAATACTAAGTTAGTATGAGTAAACTCTACATAAACAGATATTTTTTCAGCAATACTAAGTTATTATGAGTGAACTCTACATAAACAGATATTGTTTCAGCAATACTAAGTTATTATGAGTAAACTCTACATAAACAGATATTGTTTCAGCAATACTAAGTTAGTATGAGTAAACTCTACATAAACAGATATTGTTTCAGCAATACTAAGTTAGTATGAGTAAACTCTACATAAACAGATATTGTTTCAGGAGCACTTCTTTAGGATGAGAAAAGTTCTTATGCCAGCACATTGGCAGTTAATTATTAATAAGGCAATCCTCTACAAGAAAAATTTTCTGGTTGGTTCATTGAGATCGAGACAGCATAGGATATTTTGTTCATATCTTTAATGAAAAGGGAGGTGCTGAGATGGAGTTGGGGATATTATGACATCTGTGAAGAGGGAGGTGCTGAGATGGATTGGGGGATCTTATGGCATCTGTGAAAAACTAAAACTTGTATCTGAAACAGTGTTTCTCACACTGTCTTATAAAGTGATGCTTATTGTGAGTTGAAATAATAAGTAAATTAATCAAATCTGTTTGTTACTACTTTTGTACTACTCCTTGTCTTTAATTTCATACTATTGAAGATATTCTCACTGTCTACATTCAGATTTGTTCCGTTTCCCCCCTGTCCAAATGAATATTGAAGTACAGATTTTAATGTTGAAGCCAAAAGAACATGTTTAGCAACTATTACCCCCCCCCCCCCCCACACACACACACACACAACAAACTTACTCATGTCAATGTTGGCCTGCTCAAATGCTATCAGTCTTGTTGACATTACATTTTTGATGGTCTTGAGGTCAGGGGTCAACTTGTTGGAGGTCACCATGCTCAGGGTCACCCTGTTGATGCTCAATTTCAGAGTCCCAAAATAGTAACGGGTTGCCTGAATGGCAGTGACCGCCGACAGGGCCCTGTGCAGTGAAAAGATTTGAAAGAAATTATTAAGAGAAGAACTGAAGTATCAGTTTTCTTTTTTTATTGCACAAATATCTTCCTGGACAAGTTGACCATTGAGATCAAGGGTTGCAATGAGGTCAAAGGTTCCAATATTGGCTCACAGCTTGTATTGGTTGAGCCACTCTTGTTGATTGTATTTTTTTTTTTTTGGCCTTAGTATTATTCAGCATAGTCAGTTTGATCTGCCAGGGTTAATTGTTAAATCCCCCCTCCCCAACACACAATAGTTTTAACAGATTTATTTTATTCAGAGTCCTGTGGCCACCTGTGAGTGTCGTATGTTTCATCCAGGCGATGTAAAGTCCTGTCGTCCTTGCCAACACCTGCCAGCTGTAACAGTTTCCAAAGCAGCTGCTCTTCCAAATGTAGGGTCATGCGCTTTGTCGACACAAATAGGTGCTGTAGAGTAAAGGGCCCAGGAGACAATGAAAAATGTATATATCGTATTATTTCTAAGGAATTCTGGACAATCTAAAGATTATTCACACTATTAAATAGATTAAATTTACTATTTCAATAAAAAGTTATGAGTTCGAAGCTCTTGCAGACGATTTTTTTAAAAATTGTATATTTAAAAGGGATAAAGATCAACCTTTTTTTTTTTAAAGCTTTTAATTTCCAACTGTTGTTTTCTGATAGTTATTTAAACATACAAAAAAATGTGTTTTTTCTGTATCCAGCCTAGATTTAGTTAGGACCAAAATACCCTAGATACTATTCGCACACTGAGTGTAACAAAACAGCTGTTGATCAAGAAAATCTCAGTTAATATTTTAGTTAGGTAGATAACTTTCATCACTGATCGCCTAGATCTCAATTCCATAAAGTCTACATGTCCACAATCTCACCTTGAATATTTCAGCCTTCCATGTAGCACTGGGTACTTTATGAGCTGAGATGTGTAATGCAGGTGTGTTGTCCATGACATCCCTACGTGACAAGGGCGTGACAAATAACACAACAGGCCTTTGGGCACCCCACATCTGGTTGTCCGCCTGAATGATTTTTAGGCATAATTAAGAACTAGAAATGAACCCTCCAAACACAGGTCACAGAACAGTTTTATTTAAAAATACAGGACATTTTTCAAACTACATTTTTAAATAGATTTTTTTTTATAGTTTGTGGCATTTTTTATTTAATAACTTTCAAGAATGTAATAACAAAATCGACAATCGGAGATTTTTTCGGGGGTGGGGGGGATAGCGTCTGTAGTGTAGGATTGCAATGAGATCAAGGGTTGCAATGAGATCAAGGGTTGCAATGAGATCAATGGTTGCAATGAGGTCAAGGGTTGCAATGAGGTCAAGGGTTGCAACAAGGTCAAGGGTTGCAATGAGATCAAGAGTTGCAATGAGATCAAGGGTTGCAATGAGATCAAGGGTTGCAATGAGATCAAGGATTGCAATGAGGTCAAGGGTTGCAATGAGATCAAGGGTTGCAATGAGATCAAGGTTTGCAATGAAGTCAAGGGTTGCAATGATAACAAGGGTTGCAATGAGGTCACGGGTTGCAACGAGGTCAAGGGTTGCAACGAGATCAAGGGTTACAACAACATCATGGGTTGCAATGAGGTCAAGGGTTGCAATGAGGTCAAGGGTTGCAATGAGGTCAAGGGTTGCAACGAGATCAAGGGTTGCAACGAGGTCAAGGGTTGCAACGAGATCAAGGGTTGCTATGAGATCAAGGGTTGCAATGAGTTCAAGGGTTGCAATGAGATCAAGGGTTGCAATGAGATCAAGGGTTGCAATGAGGTCAAGGGTTGCAATGAGATCAAGGGTTGCAATGAGATCAAGGGTTGCAATGAGGTCAAGGGTTGCATGAGATCAAGGGTTGCAATGAGATCAAGGGTTGCAATGAGCTCAACCAGCAGCATGAAACAAGGCAGTTAATTCTAGTTTAAGCATTAAATTTTGGGGAAAGCTTGTAAAAAATACCATGGTGAATATAGCTGTGATCAAATCATAGGTGGTCGAGAAACAGGATTTGAATAGAGCATTTTAAAAAAATTTACGAAACAAACTAGTTGAAATCTGATAAGACCACCATAAACCTTTTGATGTGACAGCTGAGCTTGGAGCATACCTGGATGATGGCCACATTGGCATCAAATTCAATGGCTGAGGGCCGAGACACAATATCCAAAGATATGTTCTTGAGTGTCAAGTACAGCAACTCCTCAGAGAAGTTGTTCACAAGCGATAGGCCAATGCCAGCAGTCAAGTTGATGGCCAGCTGTGGAGCAGAAATCAGTTCATTGTCAAATTAGAGGGAGAGAAACAAATGATTGTCAAAGTGAAGAGAGAGAATTCAAGCAAATCCATCCAAGTCCAAATGTTGTCTTTTCAATAGCCTTATCATGATAATATAAGCTTTAAAGAGTCATTAAAAAAAAATTTCACACAAACCATTTAAATACAATCGCAGCTTATCCACGGGTTTCTGAAACTGATGAATATTCAGTAATATTCTAAGTTTATCAATAGAGTCACATACATTAAAAAAATATTATAATTACAATTGATATTTTTTTTATTATTTTAAAATATTTTTTTTGCTTGTATGAATTATTTTTTGATTATTACTGAACAAGATTTAAGTCTTGCAAGAAATCCCAATAACTTCAATGTGTTTTATAGACATCTTGAAACCCTAACAAAACAAGCCAGCAAGGACAAAATAATACACTCAAAAATGTTAATTGCCAGTTATACCATCTTTGTGTATTGCTTATCATCCCCCCTCATCATTTTCCACCACATTTTGTAACACTTGCCATTCTCTCACATCACCACATTTTGTAACATTTGCCATTCTCTCACATCACCACATTTTGTAACATTTGCCATTCTCTCACATCACCACATTTTGTAACATTTGCCATTCTCTCACATCACCACATTTTGTAACATTTGCCATTCTCTCACATCACCACATTTTGTAACATTTGCCATTCTCTCACATCACCACATTTTGTAACATTTGCCATTCTCTCACATCACCACATTTTGTAACATTTGCCATTCTCTCACATTTATGGTGTTGGAATTCCCCTTTGTGCTGGTCTTTGTCACCATTTGCCGTTTAACCTCGTCATAGACCTCCCAGTCCTCGAGGTCCTCCTCCATGGTCATCCGCTTAACAACTTGCTGAGAGAGGAAAACCAAGGTGAAGGTCAATGAAAGTGTGCCAGAGGAAATCAAGACAGCGAGTTGGTTAATTTTGTTAGTTAACAAACAACATAATCAGGGCTAACATACCAATCTCTAGTTGCTGCATGCCTTGACCATTACTCTAAAATATTACACATGCAGTTGCATTGTCTATCCTGTGGTGGTTGGACATCAAAATATTTACAGTAATAGGGTGTCAAAACTGGTCATCATTTCCTTTCACTTTGTTTTAAAAAATTCTGACAAAATCAAAATAGTTTTTACTTTATTACACAAAGTTGACTTCCTTCTTGAAAAGAAATCTTAAGGGTTTGAGATGGAACAAAAAAAAAATAGACTACAACAGCTGACAACTAATGCAACTGAATTTTATTCCTGTTTTTTTAGAAAACTTGAAATATTGTCATCTTTTGAGATTATTATATAATATTTTAAAGATTAAATGCACCACTAGTGGAAAAAAACAAACTGCATTTAACATTGAAATGAAAACCTATCTGACTTCATATAACATTGGTCTGTGACATAAATGCCTACGTTCTCTATTAATTTACTTAAGTTATAATTACTTTTGCTTAAGGCGTCATTTTGATTATTATATTAGACCTGTAACTATTTAACTAGTGCAGGCCTGCACAACTCAAAATGTAAGGTGGGTCGTAATACTTTATGAAAAACTTGTGCGAGCCGAAAGATAATAGGACGGGGGAGGAAGGGGGAGGGGGGCAGAAAGCTATTAAGAAAATAATAAAGAATATTTTGTTACTTCGCGGGCCGTATGTTGTGCAGGCCTGAACTAGTGTCATGGCACACCATCTCTAAAAAGCTTTTACAACCCTGAATTGGCCTTCTTCTTAGATCTCATTAAAAAGTTTCCCACATTAATGATTTGGTTTTATATTATGCTCATCTTCAAACCAGCAAAAATGGATTAAACAAAAAAATAATTTATTCTGGACATAAAGAAAGCTCAACGTGTTATGACAAACATGCGAAAGAGTAAGAATGGGAGAAAGAAAAAAAAAGCTCATGTATTTTTACAAAATTAAGATAAAAAGAAGCTTTAAACTGCAAACATGTTGGTATTTTTTAAATGCTGCTGGCTGACTACAAATTGTTATTAAAGCAAGCTATCTTATCTAGCAATGAAAAAGATTGGTAACCTAATCGTCAATGAAGACTGTCATTATAATTGTATACATAAATATGATGAATAGTGTACAAAGAATTAATGAAAATAAAAGATTATGTTTTAATATCAAAGTTAATATCTCAAAAAAATCATGTTATGTTACCAAAAAAAAAAAAAAAACAATGAATCAAATGAGCTTCCTTAGTGTTTTATTTTCCCTCCTAATGTACACAAATATCTAGTTCAGCAGAACCTTTTCAATATGATTTTAATGTAAATAAAAGAACTCATTTCAAAGAAAACTAGATTTCTTCTATGGGGATTTCTTTTGTTTTTTTAGGAAGACTAGCATAAGCAGTGCATGCAGCTAACTAACAAACATTTTAGAAAAAACACATTTTGTAAACGTATATAGAGACCAGAAAATCATTAAATTTAACTTCAAATACTGAAAATACATAATTTTATTGCCTTAGTATATCGAGGTTAACATTGAAAATTCATTAAGGTAAAATTCAACATTTAAATTAAAAGTGCTAAGATATTGAGAAAAAATAATTTTAACATGAACTGATAACATTAAAAAACAAAATATACATTTCTTGTATTAGTGCCAGACAATAATTCATGAATTATTATCTCTGGCAAGCCGAGTTGACAGTGCCAGAGAAATATTTGGATTTATGACATAACATATTTCTATTTTAAAAATTCCATCATTGTTAAAGTCTTGATACTTTTTTTTTAAATAGTGACTATTCAACATATATCACATTTTAATTAGTTTTTATTTAAAAATCTTTAAAGCCTGTACAACTATCTTTTCAGGGCCAAAATGATCATGTTTGTCAAGCACTGATTGGAGGAAAAAACACAACTGTGAACTACCAAATGCATCTGCCCTTCTATCCACTGCAGTACACACCTTTGCACTCCCTGGGCACATGTGACACAGAAATGCTGGCCTCTAGAAGTTAGCATAAAGCAAACAGATTGATTGGATTTTTCTTCTTTTTTTTGGTTGGTGTTGGATGGGATGGGAAAGACAACACTTATACAATGATAAACCCTCAAAAGGTCACAGATTTTTATCTTAAATCATCTTAATATAGTTTATACAAAAAATAATGCAAAAAATAAGTTCCAATTATCTTGGAAAACGTGCCAGTGGGATCTTTCAAAAAATTATTTTTAAGCGAACATTTGTGTAGTGACAATTTTTTTTAATTAGCAGATCAAGAAATTGTGATAATAATTCAAAGGCATTATTAAAATTGCAAGTTAAAATGAACAACTGAGTTGAGTCCCATAATAATGTGCTTGGTGGTCACAAACTTTGCTGATATGTGCAGCTTGAGCTCGGGATGTGGGTTTTGAGAGAGACAAAAGAAAAGCGTGGAAATTCTTAGCGGAAAGTTTTTTCAAATAAAAATATAGCGGCTACTCTTAGTAAACTATTAAAGACTATGAATGCTTCCTGGGTCGACTGTAAAAGATTAGAATGCTAAAATGTGGAGAGGGTAAATGACAAATACCTTCACTGCAGCCAGGGTCTAGAGATGAAATCACATCAAAGCTGTAACTCATTCAAACACAGTTCACACACAATTTCAAGTTTAATCTAATTCCATTAGGTTTTATTTTTTTAAACTTTTCAAAACCTAAAGTCAATTACTTGGATACTACAATCAAAATATCAGTATGTAAACACTTGACTGTGTTTTCAGAGTTGTTCTGTGCAAAAATATGAGTGCAACTGTTTGTCATGATGTTTGGCTTTAAAAGTGATGTCACAATGAAATTCTGAGGACTACCTTGGTCCATGGGACGCCATTTATTTTAAGAACCTACTTTTCTTAGATCCAAAAATTCTGCCAACCCAAAAACATGAAAAAATTTACATACTTATTGACAATTCCAATATTCACTGATGTATCAAAGAATTTTAGAGTGCATTTCTTTCAAATAGACTTTTATAAAAATGACCTATTGAGGGGTGAACTTGTTTGCAATGCACTCTATGTTATGTAAATTAGATGATCTCCTGCACATTTTGGTCTAATTTTCAAAATTTAAATAATACTTAATAAGAATCAAAATTGTTATTTTCCATTGATCCACTTAACTTAAATAAGGCAGTGTGTGACCCCCATTAAAACAAAGCATGAGAAAATAAACTGTTCCTCAGCCATTATTTAGGTGGATCCTGTTAGTAGTAGGAAAATAAATATTTAAACACCGAACCCTCTGAAAGTTGATCAATGGCAGAATTAACAGAAAGTGCAGCATACTTGTACAAACTAACATTGCAGACCTTAACTGACCACAACCTGCAATCCAACGACCAGCCTCTGTTATTTAATAGCTTTTTAAACAAAAAAAAAACAGCACTTTATACACTAAATGTCTGATCCACCTAAATGTTTAAATATATATTAATCAGAGTGAATCATGTTGTTTTTTTGCAAGTAAGATGTCTTGGTTGCAAGTAAGATGTCTAGTTGTATGTGTAGATGATGGAACTGATGAATACACAATGAGATTCTACTGATGTCTGAAACACGTTATCCAACCAACATAACAAAAGTTGATGTATTGCCCCTGTACTAACCTTTTGGACCAATAATATTGACAAGCGAGATGCTTCTGTGTACTCTTTCAGCCATGTCTGAAATGGGAGTTGGGGGGGTTAAATGGGCCTGGTGTCTAATGCATGCCGACAGAACTAAACTACATCAATCTTGGTACGGCTTTGATGAAAACCTTTGGGTTTATTAGGCCTTCATCCGCCATTATTTCCTCAACACCGTAGCTTCCTGCTCAACTATTCATGTTTGAAAAATGTAACGACACACAACATTTCACTGAATAAGTCAATGATCATCAAGTCTTCTTTCTAATCTTTCTTTTTCAGTCAGTGGTGACAGCACTGTAACCAATCCAGGCAACATCTAAGAGCCACAGTCATGGTCAAACGCAAATTTTAAAAATATAACTGCCATTGACGTAGAGGGCAAGTGAGACATCTTGCACGACCAAGAAAAACTGATAGGGTCTTTACTGATTTTTATATCCCTCCTTGAATAGTCCACACCTTTACGACACACTGCCGTGAACACTATTTAAGTTTCTCGTTCCTTTGTTCTCAGATTTACCTCTGGTGACATTCACACGATTATACTTAAAACAATCTGAAAAACCCCTGGAGATCCTGAGGGAAGTGGACTGATTGGGGTGGCGGCAGTAACCTTCCTTCTAGTGTTTCAAATTCCTATTTTATATTACCATTGTACACAGTTAAAAATCCTGTTATAATTTCATGTACTCATGTACTCAATGATGCATTTGAAGGAAAGTGAACATTAAATTTACATGGATTACCCCCATGAGCAAAATCAAATTAAACCCTAATTTAACACCTCATACATCCCCCATGAAGAAAGCCAAATCTAATTGCTAAAATGTATATTTTTTTCATTTTATAATCACCACACACAGTTGAAGACTGTATGACTCTCCTAAAGTTCAGACACTGGCATGGAATATTTTATACATGAAGAGATCCAATGTTTTCAACAACCATGGACAAGATGACTAATACATCAGACTTGCCAATTCATCTATTTTCTTGTTGTATTGGCAAACCTGAATAAGACACACTGTAACATCAGGTAACACATAATTTAACAGTACTAAAAAACAGTGCAAAACCAGATCTTTATGCAGTGTAAAATCTTTTCAAAAAGACATTTAAAACAATCGATTCACATCCTTAAAGTTTTTGAAACATTTTCATAAGTTTCACATGCATAACAATATTATACGATGGAGAAAAAAAGTGGGGAGGGGGTGGGTCAGGGTGGGGATTAGAAAAGAATGACCACTGAAAAAATTATTGATGTCACAACAAAGCTGGTTAATCTCTGAGCTTCCACGTCTACACCCAACAAGACAAATATTAAGCTGAGCAGTGTTGAAACACATAGAAACAACAACATTGATATGTGTACACTTGACACATTACAACACATCTATGCAGCACAGTTATCAAATCATCTTTTTTTTAGAATTGAAAAATGACTGAATTTGCAGAAAAGCAAATGCTGGTGAAGCATAGTCATATTTACCAGTATTGCATTATTATTATTGAGGTCAAGGTCACAAGACTGCTCACCAGTTTCGTAAGTCTTCAAACTCTTCTATTTACTACGGTCATACAAAAGATTGTTAAAATTTACGCTGCAATGTGTTTTAGCCCCGTCAAGTTGAAAACTTGGGTAGAATGTTTGAACATTATGAGATCTATGACTTTGACTTTGACTTTCATTTATTTAAAATTTTACGCAAATAAACATTTTTAAACTGGGCAGCCGACACTCTGTCGCAAATTTTACACCACACCTTTAGACAACAGTGTTTTACTAAGATCTGCAGACAGTATGTTAAATTTCCTCAATGCTGTTAAAAACCATATCGGTAAGCATATTTTTGTTTTGCCAACAATATTACAGAGCATACAATTTAAAATAACGGTAGAGCATAAAATGGAAAGCATACTATTGAAACGTTAATTCTTTTTATTCTATATAGTTTGTCACTCGAAATCAACTCTGATCACCTTAATCATTGCATATGCTAATTTTGAGCTTGGCTGTGGGTGCGCTGATGGCTGATGAGGCTGATTCTGGCACGAAATGTTCTTGTGCAGTAAGTGCAGGGAATTGATGGGACATTTCCAGGTGCAGAGTTAACCCGAGCTTTACTGGCAGGTCTTGTGTCAGTGTCTATATCGAACACTTTCAATGAGTCTTTAAGAGGGTCTTTAAAGCGTTTTTTCTGACCGCCAGATTTCTGACCTACATGCTCAAGCTCACCATAGAATATTATTCTGGGCAAGTGGTTCTCTGGCGTTCCCACAAGCTGGGACTGCATTATAATTGATAATGAATGGCAAACACATACTTTTAATTTTTTTAAAGTTAAACATTTTAGTTCAGAATTCAGAAACCAGAGTTGACCTCTAATTTCATGGAATAAGATGTTTAAATTGAAACCGAATAAGAATGTTGAACACTTCTGAATATGACTTGGCCATGTTTGAAGAATGGCACCAAGCTAACTAGCCAGGATGGCACAAAGGATAACCTAGGACAGTTGAAACAGTGGAAGACCCAAAGAGATCAGAGACAGAGCAATAGAGAAAGATTGCTGGAAAGGAACCCTGACCCTGCTGACAGTTCCATAGAAGCAGTAGATAGACAGAAGTGTTGTTGCTAGGCTCTTTCTTAAAGAACCACTCACCCCAAGAACACAATGAATGAATGATTAAATTAAACTCATTGCAGTCTGTGAATACATTAACAAAGCTTTTTTTTTTGTAGAGGTAAAATTACTCATTTAATTTACCTCTACAAAACTTCATGAATAGTTAAATTGCTAATTTTTAATTTACCTCTACAAAGCTTCATGAATAGTTAAATTGCTTATTTTTAATTTACCTCTACAAAGCTTCATGAATAGTTAAATTGCTTATTTTTAATTTGCCTCTACAAAGCTTCATGAATAGTTAAATTGCTCATTTTTATTGAACTTTTTCACTACCAAAGTATTCTTAACCCTTTACAGTCCAAGCCTATTCAGCCTTTTCTAATCCTAGCGACCAAGCAAAGGGTCATAACTCCATTCTAAATGAAGGTTCTTTATCTAATTAATTTACAGAAAATAAACTATAAGCAAGAAAATAAAAAATACCTAAATACAAAGAAATGATTAAAGCAAAAGTTGCACCAAAAAACAGTTTCAGGGACACTA